>PVKU01001106.1:0-89485 GCA_004027475.1 Anoura caudifer | reverse complement strand
GTTCAGGAAGAATTATTCATCCCCTTTGGGCATCACTTAGCTCTTTGATGAGACTCTAAGGGTAAGAGCCTCTGACCCTCCCCACTGGCTTAATATCACCTCCAAGCGCTCTGCACACTGGCAAGGAACATCTGTCAGCGTGTCCCCCTCGGGTCTTCTCCCTCGAGGACTCAACACACAGCCAGGCATTCCTAACAATCCCCTCAGCTACCTTTCTACAAATTGGCTTGCACCTGAATTCAAGTCCCCACATTAACGCCTAAATAAAAATAACTCTCCCCCCGCCCCAAGAGAGGCAACAAGCTGACCATCCCTGTCCCTGCAATAGAACCTGCGCCCTATAGATCCTTCCCCATCCAAAGATGGCTTTCCAATCGTCTCAAGAGAGACACTCCAAGCAAGTATTGAACAAGAAGGCAGACTGCAAGTGTTCACAATTGCCCTCGAGTCTCAGAGAGTAATTGTGTTTCTTTCGATCGGAACACAGTTCAGCAGCAAGCGTCCAGAAAACTTGCAGGCGACCACTTGAAGGAAGAAAGCAGTCTCATTCCAGAGAAGCTGAGAGCAAGAAGGTGCAGAGGGAAAGGCCTGGTGAGGAGGGGCTGGAGGGCTCACCCCATCAACCCACGTAAGGCTGGCACTGAACAGTAAGGAGGTGGGAAAGGAGGCGCTCAGAAAAGGCACAGCAGGCTGGAATCCTGCTCCACCAGCAACCAGCAGTGCGGCTGGAGAGGAGTTGAGCTTTTTGGGTTTTGATTTTCTTTCCCTCCTCATCAAAAATGGGTGTAAAAAACCTCTACTCAAGAGAGTTGGGTCTTGTATAGAATTAAGCTGCGCAGACTTGTCCAAAGCAATTTGCACAATACTGCTCATAAAGCAAGCTCTCGATAAACAGCCTGTACCCTGTCTGATTGAATCCACGGGGATGGGAAAGGTCACCATTCCCACACAGTGCCATCCATCCATAAGATGCATCCTGATTTTCAAGTGCAAATGTGAACAAAAATGCACCTCGGATTGAGGAAATATGGTGTGTCCAGTGGGGATCTGGAGGTTCAAGTTCCTATCCCCACTGAGTCTCAGTTCCCCCAGTGTAAGGGGAAGGGATGAACTAGGTAACCCTTCCGCCCTAAAAATATTCCAATAAGGGTCCCCAATCACCCGTAATAGTGCAGGCTTTGCGCAGTTCTGAACACCTTCTTCACAACAGTCTAAGGAATTATCTCAGCCACCAGCCAGAAGGCCGCTGTTCTGCATAACCACCGGCTGCCCTATCTTACCAGCTTAGAAGCAGGCAAGACCAAGGCCACAGCTCCTGTGCCCCCTCTGCCCTGGGCACAAGCAGCATCTCTCCAGGGTGCACGCACCCCAAGTCGCAGGCTGAGGCTAGGGAGAGAGGCATGGAGAACTTGGCCTTGGTCTTGCTTTCTTCAAGGCTGGCCCCGGAGCCCCATGACCATTTGAAGCCGAGTGGAGAGAGATGTTTCCCCAGCCAACCTCCCTGCTTCTCTCCTTCACAAGCTCCATAACCTACATTAGCAAATTTACATTTAACAAATCAGCCACAGAATCCTAAGGAGCACAGATGTTCCTGCTGTGCGGCATCTTCTTTGCACTTAAAAGGCAAAACAACACAAGAAAATAGAAAAGGGGACACTCACAACTCAGACACTGCTGCGTCTTCTCTAAGACCTGGATTCAGGGAGGGGTTTCAAGTCCTCTCAACAGCCCCTGCAACCCAAGACACCCACAGGCACCCTTTCCAACCTGGGCTTCAGAGAGGAGGTCCCACATCCTCCCCCACTCTCACGAGAGTCACTGGCACCCCAGCCTCAGTCCCCACAGCCACGTTCTCTGGCCCACTCTGGATCCTCCAGGATAATGTGGCTGGCCAGCCTCTCTGAACAGATGAGGAAAATGAAACTGGAACGGGCCCCAAGGCAGGGCCCCGGGGTGACTGCAGAGGGAAGGTGAGAGCCCTCAGACTATCCTTCAGAAAATGTCTCCAGAACGGGGCAAAGGCTCCATCCAGCAGAAGAACATCCCGAAGAGACGGCCGCCCGCTGGCAATGAAAACCCTCACTGGACCTCCTGTCTCATCTTCACCGCATGCCCCACCCACTCGCAGGCCCACTCGCTCACCTTTCACAAACTGCTTGAAACCTTTCCTGAGACGCATGACTGTGGCTTCGGGCTCTAGGTTTACCAGCTGCAGTGCCTCAGGGAATAAGTCCCTATTTCAGAGTCCTGACTTCTTTATCTGCCATGTGAGTTTATTTCTGCCCTATCCACACCGTGTCTCAAAACTATAAAGTGTGATACAGTGTTAGAGGGCAGTTATTACTAAATCATGCTAATAATGCTAATTAAGATTGTTGAGATTCTTTAGGCATTAAGTCCTCTTTGTGCATATATTCTGCCTCCCTGATGGGACTGTAATTTCCCCCAAGGACAGAGGTTATATCTCTTTATTTTTTTCAAAATGCCTAAAATAGGATTCTCCGCACATTATCATCTCAGTTGGCTGCAGAGGCCAAGTGATGGCAATGGAGAGCAAGCACACCGCCACCCCCACCCCCTGGCCCTCGGCAGGCATGGCTAATCGAGTACACACTCCGCCCACTCATCAGCAGCCCTCCAGTAGGCAAGCCTCATCCAACCAATGAGAGATGGCAGTGGGAAAGCAGAAGGGATCTACACCCCGACTCTGGATGGTAACCCCTGACACACACAGGTCCTGACTACAGCAGGCACTCAGAAAGCAGGGCTCCTACGGGCAGTGGAGACAAACAGCCTGAATGTTACCCACTGAGGTCCCCTTTCTTTTTTGCTGCCTCAAAGCCTTTTGAGATCAGCAGGATATAAATTATTAAATTATGATTCCTGGTGTCATATCACTAACAAGCAGTCCATAATCTCTGACACAGGAGAACGGGAACAAAAGAAAGAATTTGCGATGAATCCATAAAACTGGACCTCAAGCTGTCACTCAAATATCCACACAGTCAGATTAACCTTCCCCTTCCTTCATGTCCATCCGAACACCAGTGGGGAGGGGACTGGGAGGTGGACAAGTACACACGGAAAAGGAAGAGGAGCACGTGATCTCCCAAACTCAAGCAAGTAAGAATGACCCTTGGCCTCAGTGTCCCAGGCTTGTAACATGAGGGACTGGCTGATGAGCTCCTCCGGCCCCTCTCAGTTCCGAGAGGCTGGGGGAATGCAGATGTATCGCTTTGCATTATCCACCACTTCATACTCTCCAAAGAGATTTCCCTCCTCGTTAATGTTAGAACCCAGAGCTGACAACATGACAGGTCATCCGGGTTGGATTTCGAGAGGCAGGTAACAAGGCCACTGCGCAGCCACGTGAGGCCCTTTCTCTGAAGAGCACCCTTATCCACTCCGCAGGACACCAGATATTCCACAATAATGAGGATGGTGACGAACGGGGATTTCAAAGCCCGCTCCTGTTTACTGTCTAAATGCCTCTCAGTACCCCCGTGTGCGTCCACATTCACAGAGCCCATGTACCCCTCCGCCACAGCAAAGACCTAATTTAGACAGAGGCAAATTAGCTCTGTGGGGTGAAATGCATTAACCAAGTCTCCCAAACAGCACAAATCTAATTAACTGAAAATCAAAATTGCAAAGCTGCCGAAAAAGATTTCCACGGAAGAAGTCTCCTAAGGATTGAAGGAAACTGTGGGCCATGTGACCTGCCTAATCCAAGTCTCACCGCTAAACGGGGATAAATGCTGTTTGGGTGTTTGGGTCTGTTTGCTTTTTCAGTGATGTTTGTTTTCTCTTGATCACCTTTATCACCAGTGGGCTTTAGAGAGCTTATCGGGTACATGCAACAGCCATAAAAAGCATCCTTTCCGAGGAGTGGGCCCAGCCTTCAAGAACCTTCGGTGCGGTGGGAAATAAGAATACCATTTCCAGAAAACCTGGTCAGGGCTCCTCTGCTGCTCCTGCGCATCTGCCCGCCTCCCCCATCGCGGCTCCTCTCCACCTGACCCCCATCACCCAGAAATATTGGCAGCAGTGGGGTCCAATGCACCCCCCCTCCCCCCGCAACCTGGAGTCCTTGAGATGACTGAGTCACATTCAAGTCAGGATCCCCTGTGGCAGGCAGGTGAGCTGGGCCGGGGTTTGTCCCTCACTCTTCTGACCTGTCCCCAGCCTGAGACAGCAGGACAGTCACTGGGGGAGATGGGGTTCCTTTGGGCTCCAAAGCCTATGAGCTCCTGCTCTTGGGAAAGAGAGCCCAGAGGCAGTTTCTGGGCCTTGAACCCCACGACCCCACCCCACGTCACACCCTGCTTTAAACTCTCCATGGCCCCCCACTGCCCAAACAGTGGTTCTCAATCCTGACTGCAATCAGAATCACTTGAGGAGTTTTAAAAACAAACAAACAAAAAAAAGACCCATACCCCAAACCCAGTGGGTAAATCAGAGTTTTAGAAGGAAGAGCTGCAGGCAACCAAGGCTGAGAACCACTGCTCAAGGCCAGCGCTTCTCAAACTTGAACAGACACCTGAATGTCTTGGGCATCTTGTTAACCTAGATGCTGACTGAGCAGGCCTGGCGTGGGGCCTGAGATTCTGCATTTCACAGGGGCTCCTGGCTGCTGTGACCGGCTCAGAGGCCACTGCGACAAGGCTCTAAAATCGAAGTCCAAACTCTCTGGCTCCAGACACACACAGTGTCCCCTTTTCCCCTTTTCCATCTCTGGCCATGGCCCAATGCACACACCCCCAAATGCATATCGCTCCCAAAACACACCGCGCCGCTTCTCCCCTTGGTGGCTATGTGCCTGCTTCTCCCTCTGGCGGGAAAGCCCTTTCCGTAATTACTTCACCTCCCTGGGAAAAAACTCCTACCATCTGCTATAGGCTGAACTGCACCCAACACCCCCCCCCCCAAAAGAAATTCATAAGTTGCAGTCCTCACCTCTCCAGCACCTCCAAATGTAACCATTTGGAGATAAACTCTTTAAAGAGGTAACAAAGTTAAATGGGGCCATCAGGGTGGGCCCTGATCCAAGACTCGTAGGTGAGAGGAAGAAATTTGACAGACACATGTGCGCGTGTCCACATGCAGAGGAAAGGCAATATGAAGACCCAGGGGAAAGATAACCATCTACAAGCCCGGGAGAGAGGCCTAGCACCTTCCCTCAAGACTCTCCCCAAAGGCACCAACCCCACTGACATCGTGACCTCGGACTTCTGGCCCCCAGAACTGTGAGACCAATAATTTCGGTCGCTTAAACCCTCCGGTCTGTGGCAAGGGCAGAGACCCAGTCTCCCCAGTGCCTCGCACATGGGAGGTGGCGATGAACGTCAGCCACGCGGAAGGAAAGGAAAGCAGACCTCACCTCACAAGCAGTCACTTTCCAGCGAGTTCCTCCTGTGGCCTGGGCCTGAGCCTGGGCCTGAGCCTGGGCCCGAGCCTGCCCAAGGGTATTCTGCCCCTCCCCTACTCACATTACCCTCTAGGCTGCCAAGTACGATCCCTGTTTTGAGCTGGGTTTTGTTTGTATTGTGCACTTGTTTTAAGCCGCCATATTGAAATGCAAACTGCCAGGTGTTAAAAATGGTGCCTCAAGCCATAGGGGCAGCTGGTTCCTGCAGACCAGCATTTATCACATTTCAGTACCAGTAAGTACACAAAAGGTCCTCAATTCAAAACCGGGAAGAGAAAGTAATTCTTTTGTCAAAAGGCATTGGTAACTAAACCAGGGAGGGAAGGCAGATTCAAGCTGCTGCTTCACCAGCCCCTGGGGCGTGGAAGTGTTTTCTGCCGGGAGGGGAGACCCAAGAAACAGACCCTGTTTTATATGACCAAGCACTTTCCTAGACCCAATGTGTTTTTACACTTCGCTGCAGTCCTGGAGGAGGGCTGAGACCTGGGGAAAGGAGCGCCCACCTTTGAGGGAGGGAAATCTTAACCCCTCTTTGAAACTAAGATGGTTCCTGGAAACCTGTGCCGTAGAGAAAGAGGATCCAAAAAGGTCCGTGAATTCATTCAAATAGAAGATATGAAATCCCTCGTGTTCAAAAGCAGACAGGGAGAGAGCCCAGTTAAAAGTCGCGGTGCCCTCCCAGCCTGTGAAGAGCAGCCCAGGTGTCTTGGTAGATTTTTTTTCTTTTTTTCTTTTGCCATTTCACACAGAACCTAAAATATGAAAGGGTCACTTTCTATCTGGGGTCGATTTGTACTCCCTAGACTGCAGGAGTTGCTCTTTTGAAGGTTAGGAGGCTGGCCAGCCTTGAAACCCCAGCTCAGCGCTTTATCCCTGTTGGGGCCTCCTTGGAGGGCCTTCCCAACCTGCGCCCCGGGAGCTTCTGGGCTTGGCTCCAGAGGTCAGCACCCCACCCTGGGTGCTTGGACACACCACCCCGGGCTTCCTCCCCTTAGTGGTTTGAAACAGAAACACTGGGAAGTGGGTGTAGAGGGTAGGCAGGATTGCTGCTTAGCCCGACTCTGGCTTTAGATTGAAGGCATTTTTTTTTTTCCTTGCCAAGTTGCCTGCAGGCACCAAGAAACCATAAGGGTGTATTCATTTCTCCCAGAAGTGGTGCTCCCCAACTCTCCGACAGCCAAGTCAGGGGCCCCTCCACTAACACGCGCCCCACCCTGGCGCCATTCCCACCTGATCTCAACAGCCGTTCTTCCAGGTGTGAGCGTGGCGGCTGGAAGGCAAATATCAAAGACATTGCTAGGACTTGAACTCCCTCCTCCAGCCTTCCCAAGGCTCTTGAACTGCAGGCACACACCACCAGCCCTCAGTGGCTAAGGGTCCCTTTCAGGGACCTCCTAGGACTTCCTGGACCAGTGATGGGTCTCTTACTCCTCATAGAGCTGTGATGATTTCCTTCTTCTATTTCTTATCCTTTGCATAATGGGGGGTCAAAATCCAGAGAACCCTGTTCCTAGCGAAGAAGTATGTCCATGCCCAAGCTGTTCAAGGGCCCCAGCACCACTTTATCATCTGCTCAGAGGTCAGCGCAGACATGATGTGTCATGCACACCCACGGCTGGTCTCCGCAGCCAAAGCCCTCCTGCAGCTTCACTGAGTGCCAAGAGCTTCCTAGCCCCAGCCACCAGTGGAACAGGCCTGCGAGGCCCATGTCTACAGACGTCACCACCACAACCGTACAAGGGCCACCATGTACTGAGCATCTACT
Source organism: Anoura caudifer (assembly GCA_004027475.1). Taxonomy (NCBI): domain Eukaryota; kingdom Metazoa; phylum Chordata; class Mammalia; order Chiroptera; family Phyllostomidae; genus Anoura; species Anoura caudifer. Next base: position 82,292 of record PVKU01001106.1, on the reverse strand, counting down.
GTGTTCTGGGAACTGCAGGAACTTGACATGTCACACAGAAACTCACGGGACCCTCACAGCACTGGCAAGCAGGTATCACCATTCTATTCAAGCATTTTATTACTCCTTTCTCATGGACAAGAAAACTCGGGCTGAGAAAGAACAAGCAACTTGCCCAGGATCCCCAGATAGTGAAGAGGCAGAAAAGCATTTGAACTCAGGTGTGTCTGATGCACAGCTCTCTCTTCAGGGGTGCCATGTCACCTACAAAGACTTCGGGATCTCTCCTCCTCTGGCCTCGATCTGCACAGCATCCAGGTGGAACACTCGTTAATATCCCCATTGCTCTGGTAGATAAGCAGGCCTCATGAAGAAGCAGAGTGCCTCTAACCCTTTGTTTAGAGGGAGAAGACAAGTCTCTTCCTGTTCTTCAAATACAAGAGGACAGGTCTGCAGAGGCCCAGCCTTCCCACTGAGCTCTGCTCTCAGACCTGCAGCAGCTTCCACCGTGGAAGCCAAGCAACATGCCAACTGCCCCCGGCCACCCCCAGCAGCGTTTCCTCAGGAGGCAGCACATGACCCACAGCCCACGATGCAGAAGTGAGATACAGGTCCAGGCAGGTCTGCTGGACCAGGAAGAAGATTGGCCCTCCCTCTCCCATGCCAACTTCCGGGCCTGCCCAACTGCAAACCTCCTTCCAGGGAAGAACCGACACACAAATGCTAGTTCCTTCACTCACTATGTCTCCTGGCAGGCCAGCCAGCTCCCAAGTCTATTGATTACTAATAGCACTTAACTCTGGCCTCAAGAACCCTTCTGCCACAGAGTCACGACGTCCTCTCTCCTCTGCTCTGGCCGTCAGGCAGGGCCCTCCCTGCCTCCCCTTCCCCAACTGTTCCTCCCTGAGCTCAGATCTCAGGGAGCTGACACGTGACCATCTGGAGCCAACACCTGCTTTCCTGAGAAGGAATTCCCCTCAAGGACGATCAAGTCACAGCGACTAAATCCATGTCTATTTGTGCAAGCATTTCCTAACGTTTAGAGCATATACTTTTCTTGCAATACCACACAAGTGGAATATGCGTAACATGTACAAATTCCTCCTCTGTACGTTCATGCGTTTATTATACGTCCCATGTCAGGATCTAGAAAAAGTGGCCAACAGAGGTTTGAAGCCACTTATTCTGAAAGCCCCTTCTGGAAGCTCGCTGGTGGGAAATATAAACTGTCAAAGGCCCAAAGCAATTTCAGGATAAACTGGCACCAGGAGTAATCCCTGGTGATCTTGCGATCCGAGTCAAAGGAGGGGCCTGCTCTGAACACAGCCTCCAGCTTGTAGCAAGGAGAGATGCGCTTACAAGTTCCTTAGCCTCCACTTGAGGCTGAAATTCTCTGCGATTATTAAGCCCAGTTGAACTGGATGATCTATATAGACTTACTTATGTTCAAAGAGTCTCTGTGCAGGGCATTTTAAGTTATTCAAGAGCATTAACATTTCTTTTCAAAGGCTTTCTCCAGGCCACAGAAAACCTGGGTTGACAAACCCAAGAAGCCTCAGTCCCAACCTGTAGGATCACAAAGCCTAGGAGTCCAGGAAGTGCTCTCCAAACACCACAACAGAAACACAGCCAGCCCCCCACTTGGGGAGCCTGCCTGGTGATGGCAGGTGACCTTGGCCAACTCTCTTAGCTAAGCCTCATGTTCAGTTTCCTCAATGGCGCCATGGGACCAATAAAAAGCCCAACCATACCCCAGGATCTGCCATCGCTGAAATTTCCTCCTACTGGAGCCTAAAATGACTAACAATTAAACCTACCAGCAAAAAGGGCTCAAGGAGAATACAGAGGTGGGAGCTAGGAGGATGCGCCCTCCTGAGGAGCCAGGCTTAGAGAAGAACTCCCAGCAGTGAGTCGGGGGTGGCAGTGACCCTGCTGAGTCCCTGGGCGCCACATCAAGGAAGAGAAGGAGTTTCAAGGGGCGTACAGGCTTCCCCGTGACAGGCCCCAGGAATTCCCTGGGTGTGGCACCACCTGTACTCATGTGACCAGGCTGCAGTTGATGGATGGGGAGGAACCTCCCACCCCACCCCACCCCACTGAAACCCACGGAGCTGCCCAACTCCTACCTCACACCGGCTGACTGGCTGGTCAGAGAGGCTCGGGCCTCAAGAGGACTGTCTTCTTCCAGTCTTTTGGGGCTGACTTAAGGACTGAGCATCATTTTTTTTATGTTGTTTCCATGGGACTCCTCATTCCCATTCCCAACAACCAACTTATAAAGGACCTTTTGGAAGAGAAACAACCCATGATTCAGTTTGGGGGATAACTGAAAAGCCATGGAGCTGGAGGGAAGTACCAAAGCGGATGGTAACACCACGACAGGGTAAGGGGACAAGCAGGGTCAAAGATTACACCAGCCCCCTAGAGCCATATGCTGAAGAGGGCAGGAACAGGAGACCTGGCGTGGGTCTAAATGTAGGTGCACGATACAAATGTGCCTACCGAATTTAGGGTAAGTCACTTAACTCAGCTCAAGGCTTCAGTTTCCTCATCGTTAACATGGGACTATTTCACCTGTTTCATGGGACTTAAATGGAAATTAAATGTAATGAAAATACGCACATGAAAGAGCCCGGGACCTAGAAGAAAACCAGCACTTACGACTCTCCATTACATGCTAGGAATGTTCTATTCATCATCTCGTCGAGTCCTTGAAACGACCTTGGAAAATGGTGGTGGTGGTGGTGACGGTGGTGGTGGTAGCTATCACTGTTCCATTTCTTCTGGCTTATAAGTACTCCATTCCAGGCGCGTTGTCTCACTTAATCCTTACAGCCACTCGGGGGACAGACATTCTTCCCCCTCGGCTACAAATGAGGAATCTGTGATCCAACAGAGGGTGGAGCCAAGACCGCAACTCAGGTCTGTCTGACCACGAAGGCAGAACCCACCGCCTCCCAGGGAACACAGACCCCTCACTCATTTGGCGAACACAAACGCCCATGTTCATTCTGTGTGTCAGTACTAATCATCTTCAGTGTGTCCAGCTCTGTGTGAGGCACCTGAAACAGGCAGTGAACATGGCGGACACTGGCCCTACTCTCCCGGAGTTTACAGTCCAACATGGAGAAAAGACATTAAGCAAGCAACAGCTATGACATGGGGGTGGATTAACCAGGGTTCCCAAAAAGAAAAAAAAAAAACAAAACAGAATCAATAGGAGATATATACAATATTATAGGGAGGAGCACGTAAGAGAGAGGGATATTTATTTCAAGGAACTAACTTGCCTACAGTTATGGGAGTAGGCAAGTCAGGAATTCAGGGCGGGCCAGTTGGCTGGACGTTCGGTAAGAATTGATGTCGCGGACTGAGTCCACAGGGCAGATCAGCAGCCTGGAAGCTCACGGAGGGTTTTCTATGTTGCCTGAGAAGACTTGCTTCTTCCTCCAGGAACCTCAGTCTTCGCTCTTAAAGCCTTCGACTGATTGGATGAGGCCCACCCACCTTCTAGAGGATAATCTGCTGTACTCACACTGATTATAAATGTTAACCAGACCTATGAATTCCTTCACAGCAAGCCCTAGCTGGTGTAGCTCAGTGGATTGAGCGTGGGCCTATGAGCAAAAGGATCGCGGTTCGATTCCCAGTCAGGGTACATGCCTGGGTTGCAGGCCAGTTCCTGGCAAGGGGTGCACAAGAAGCAACCATATATTTATATTGCTCTCCCTCTCTCCTTCCCTTCCCCTCTAAAGATAAATAAATAAAATGTTTTTAAGAAATTCCTTTGCAGCATACAATTTCTGGTCTAGTGTTTGACCAAACCAGTGGGTATCACAGCCTAAACAATCTGATACATAAAATTAAGGAAACACGGAGAAGAAAGCTGAGGATTTAGGAAATAGAAGGCCTGAAGAGTGTAAGAAGGCACCAGCAGCTCGAAATGCTCCTCAGAACCTATGGAAACTCATTTGTGAAACACTATGTCCTCATACAAATGCACCAAGGACACCCCAATTAAAGCAGCCCCAGTGAATCCTTTTGATAACCAAACAATTACTTAGTCCACGAGCTTGCTTTTTAACATGATACAGGGGTATCCTTACACTCTTTCGGAAGCAAGTCACAGCTCTGTACACCAAAGAATATGAACTTGGCTGGCAGCAAAGCAAGTGAACGGCGATGCACAGGAAAGAAGGGCATGTGTGTGCAAATGTCACCAGGTGTCCCCAGTTCCTAGGGATGTGCGGGGTCAACAGAATCTCCTTCCTGCCCTGCCCTGCTCATCTATTTAGGACTCCACTCTCCCAAGCTCCCCCTCATTTGAGACCGCGGCGGAACCTAGACCAGAACTCCGGGAACCAGCGCTGAGGGCTGGGAGAACAGCAGGGTGGGGGGAACGTGTCCCAGAGGAGCCGTGCAGAGGCGAACGGGGCTCCCTTCTGCTACTCAGCCACTGTAAGGTCATCTGTTTGGTCAAACTACAGATGAGTCTAACTTTTTAACAAGCAGCTCTCAGTGGAAATGGCACACACTCGCTCCCTCTCATTAGCAGGCTAGAAGGGTTCTTCTCTGTAGCAGCAGTGAACTCCAAGCCCCAGAGGCCTGGGGGTGGACAGGGACAAGCAGACTGAACACAAGAGGCGGAAAGATTCGCTCTTCCTCCTCAGGCACAGGACCAGGTGGGATGCGGCCTGGTCTCCCCAAGAAGCCACAGTTGCTCCCCAGCCCCGCCCCCACCCTGGGAAGGCAGGAGCCGGGCTTCCCTCTTCTCCATGCCGACGACTGTAAGGAAAGCCCCACCATGTTGGGGTCCCTGCTGGCTTTACTCACAGAGCAGACATTCAATAAATATCTGTTGGATGAACGAGTGTATCTAGACCTTAATACAATGTCAGCATCATCTCCTCTTTAAATATAGACAGAGCAGATGTTTGAAAACGCTTTCCAGTTGAAAGTGACTGTTCACAGAGCCGTTGACTCTGTTGCGAGTCGTGCTGCCCATTTATGAAGAGCTGGAGAGGAGGATGGAGGGAAGGCCATCGAAATGGTGGACAAGGAGCAGACTGCGCCAGTCACTCTCCGCCTGGGAGTCCGAGTCCTCGCCTGTAAGGTGGGACTGTGTCCTCCCGGGGCGGTTGGGAGGGACAGCTCTAACGCCCGGTGGCTGCCTGCTCTTCCTGAACTGACCGCATGCTGACCACGAGGAGGGCCGGCCAACGCCGAGGCGCGGAGCCAGCTGCCCGAAACCTCATCAGCAACAGCACACAGTTATCAACGTGCGTTTGACTACACGAGCCAAGTCCCCGGCCCTGGCTGCCGAAGGCCTCGCTGGCGCTGCAAGCAGATTCTTTTCCCAGAAGACTAATTTATTAACTCTTCCTGAAAGCTGTTTGTTTGGAAGGAGCACAACCAGGTAAGCGTGTGTTGCTAAGAGCAAAGGCCCAGAAAACAATACAGCTCTCACCTTGGTCCTCGGGGCGGGAAGCCCCAGGGACGCCTGGCTTTCTCTGAGCCCCTGGTGGAGCAGCTTGCCTGGGCCCACCGCCGAGGACACCCACCCAGGGTCTCGCCGGGGCGCCCACATGGGATGCAGCACCACCTCACCACCCCCATATCCCAGCCCTGAGTCCTAACTGAGGGGCCTTTCCTGGAGGCAAAGGCCACTTACGACTCTCTTCCCAATGTCCCATCCTCCCCCTGGTGACACTCCTGCCTCCTGTAATTGCCGCTTCAGTTTCTGTGCTTCCCATCAACCCGGAAGCTCCTTGAGGGCACATACCTGGCTTGTCTACTCCTGCTGTGTCCCCAAACCCCACAAAACACCTGGCATACCTCGGTACTCAGCACATGTTTGTGACACTGAACTGGGGCCCCCGAGGCTGGGCTGCAGGGAGTCCTTCGAAACTGCAGGCACGGCCATCCGTGCAGGAGGCCCCTCGTGGTTCTAAGGGCAGGGGCGTGTAATCACGTTTCTCAGGAGAAGGCCCAAAGGTGTCATCGTATGGTCCATCAAAGAGGACCCAACCAAAAATGCCTAAGCCTGCCGACACAGGGTGAGCTCTTGGCAGGAAGAGCGGGTGAACGCGTCACTGTTACCCCTCATCCGGGCAGTCCCTGCATCCTTAACCGCCTTTCCCTTCCCTCCTCCCTCCATTACTCAGATCCTCCCACACTTCCGGGGCTCCCTCAAGGCCTTCCTCGGAGAGGTCCTCCCCAAAGCCCCCAACAGGGGCCTGCACTTGTCCTCCTGTGCCGTCAATGACCTGGGTGCCGCCTCGCAGGACACCCACTGCTGCAGGAAACCATGTCTCACACACTGGACATTTCTATTCTCTTGCCCCACCACCCTTGGTAAGCCTCTTAAAAGATAAGAACTGGGGCCTTCTTCCTCGAAGTGCCATCCTATGAGGAACTCAATAAATAAAAGGCTGCCCGGCCCAGACTCATTTTCAGTAAAGGCGTCTTCTTTCACTCAGGGACACAAGAATTCCCGCCACACAAACAAGCAACTAATACTGGCTCCCCTGTCCCCTCCCTGACCCTGTCCACAAGCACAGGTAAGATCTACAGAGTTGTATTCATAGTATCAATGCAATGTCAGCCTTGACTATTTCCCCCCTTAGTGCTGCGTCTCTAAATATGCGTCCACTGGGGACTGAAGGCCTCCATTCAGCCCCACTGTCCTTCTCGTGGGGTCGCCGGAGCAGCCAACCCTGCACGTGGCAACTGTGCAATTCCATTTTTCGCAGCAGAATGTCCCCCCCACCACCACCCCGTAAGCAGCTTCTCTTCCCCAGGTGTTAAAGCAGATTTTCCTTCTCATTTTCCAGCACATCAAAGGTCTGTTTTCACACGAAAGTGCTCAGGTGAACAGGCAGTCAAACAGACGGCCCTCTGACAGAAGCGGTCCATGGCAGGGTCTGCCCTGGCCAGCAGGTCCCTCAAACAGACTTGGGAATCGTCCCCTGAGTCCCGCAATCCTGCCCACCCCTTCTGGACTCCTGCCCACCCCCTGGGAGCCTGGTCCCCTTCCCCGTTCTCCCCACACAACAAATGTGTTTAGTTCTCCCTTTCTCCTCTCCCTCACAGGACAGCCAACCAGTCACCACCTCTGTCACCGATGTTTGCCTGGGGCTGTCCCCAAAGCCACTCTCTTGCCCACGATCTGCTGCCACCAAACACCTCAGGGGACCTTGCCCAATTTCTCATTTAGTTGCCTGTTTACATGAAAACAAACAATATGCTCCCAGCACAATGAAGGGTCAGCAGGACCGGGCATCAGCTGGGGTTTCCAAACACAATACACAGAAACTAAGAAAAGGGTCGCAAGCCAACAGATGCTACCCAAATTCCCACAATAAATGGAAAAAGATATCTGAATCTGTCCCGAAGCAAGAAAACAGGGCTAGGGAGGATCCATCCCAGCAAAGCAGCAGTTTCTGTGTCACTGAAGTAGGAAGTGTTTTAGTGTCTGGATTCTCTTCCCTAAAAAACAAGCGTGATGTCCAACCTGATTAGTGATAGGGGAAACGCAAATAAAAACCATAATGAGATACCACCAGACTGGCAAAAACTCATAAATCTAATAAGTCAGTGAGAACATGGAGCAAGGAGAACTCCTCCTACAGGAAGGGGCCATACTTTCCGGTAAGCTGACGTTACACGTACCCTTACCCTATGACTCGGCGATTCCATTCCTGGATGTCCATTCCGATGAACTCTCACAGATATACAACGGGACACATACAAGAATGCTCCTAGCAACAGCTGGAGCAAACAAAAACATCAAGTTGAGAACTTGAATGCCCACTGAAAGGAAAAAGACCCACTGCTACCATGGGCACTATACAGCGCTGAAAATTAATGAACTCCAGCCCAGGGAACAGAAGTGAACGCCACGGACACCCAGCTGCAGGAAGCAAGGTGGCCCTGGAAGGGTGAAAAGCAGGCAAGTGTGCACCCGGTGGGTGGGTGGGCGGGGCTTATAACTGGAAAGAACACAGGGTCGTGAACAGTACAGGCAATCCTCCACCTCTAAGCCATGTATGTGGTCACTACGTGGGTGTACACTGTTGTTCACATTTTTCACGTGCATTTCACATTTTTGTACATGTGCAATGTTTTATACGTGGGGGGCGGGGCTCCATTCAACTCAAGGTAAGCACCTTCCTTCTCTGTGCGAACGCTTTTCCTCTGGGACCTCTCCTTCTCTCTGAAGGAATTCACTTGCTAAGAGCGCTCGGCACTTACTTGCGCCCTTTTCCCTTGAGTCAAGTCAAAATTCTAACAAGGACAAGGACACAAAACCAAAAGGGAAATGAATATTCATGCCGCAGAGTAAGATCTACTCTAGAAAGATCTCTGCATCCACAGCATATTTTAACTGGGGTTGCAACAGCACAGTGCCTCGTGACGTTTTTCCTTACAAGGAAGCTCCCCACGCCTGGGCGCTCCGCACTGCCATGCCTCTTCCGGAGAAGAAAACGTCCGAGGACCCAACAGACCGTGAGTACAGGTCTCATAGGCAACACTCGGAGCTTCCTTCCACAGGCTCCTCGTGCGGAGCATTACGAGTGCAAATGGGTTCCTTCGCCCAGAAACTCTTCAAAGGGCTCACCCCCTTGTTAACACCAACAAATTCCTAGTCCTCTGCTCAATTCACCCTTCAATCCAGCAAAATTTTCTCTCTCACACTACTTCCCCCTGTGCTCCAGGAAGCCCCCGAAGTTACTAGTGACCAGATGTTGCCCTGCCCCTGCTCAAGTTGCTTTGCTCCCTTTCCCACCTCACCCCCAACTCCATATCCTCAACCCATCTGGTTTACCTGGTTCACAGACCACCTGGAACACCCCCTACACCTCAAGCCACCCTCTTGAACGCCTAAGAATCAACCCATACACTGCCGTCTCTGCTTCCGCCAAGCCAGGTGATCTGGGACTCGGTTCCTAGTCTTCCCTCTCCCACCTCACTCTCCCACCACGGGTCACTACTCTAGCTCCTGAAAGTCTAATGCTGTATCTGTTCAAAGAAGCTGACCGGATGTGCTGAACAGATAAAGATGCCTCCCTCCCAGCAAAAATAAAGCTGCATCACAAACCACTCCCCTATCCACCTGCACCTTCTCTCCTCATCCAAACGCACATACTGTGTCTTCTGAATCATAACTCATCCTAATATAATAACATGAACAATAATACACACCCACCGCATGTTTACCATGTGCCTTGCAATGTGCGGGCCAATATGGGGGTATGCTAAAAAGAGCGAGACACAGTCCCCATATGCACAGCCATGCAAGGGGATTTTGTTAATTAAAGAAGACAGACTGCAAAATATGTACAACAGGATGTCATGTTTGTAAATCACAATATATGTTTGTCGTCTACACAGGAAAAAATATGGAAGACTATGCTCTGATTCGTAAACAATGGGAATGGCGGGGCGGGGGGGGTGCAGCCCAGCAGGGAACTTTTACTTTGGATGCTCTAAATTTTCTTGTGGTTAATTTTCTTTAATATAAACATGTATTACATTATTATGTGATGGGGAAATTTTCTAAAGTAAATTCTAAAAAAAAAAAAAGAGCAAGACAAAAACACAGCTCTCAGGAAGCTTCCAATCTGGCTGCTAAAGTAAAAGTTAACACCCATGGACTGAAAACGAACAAGACAGCATAAAAAATACAATTATCGGCTCCTTCCAGGAAAAGGACAGGACATCAAAAGATGCCAGCTGCCCATCTCAGGCACCAAATGCCAATGGCATCAGGAGGGATCTGCTGGCCACAGCTTTCAGGTGGCTGCACAGGCAGGGTGGGGTGGGGAGGGGCGGGGGCTGTGCCGCTGGATGCAGAAGGGCCTGAGAAGGGGACCAGCCAGGCATGAAGGGCTCCCTGGCTGCTCTCAGGCCTCAGTGACCCATTTCCAAAGCAGTAAGGGACTCACAGGCCTCTCTATGGGCGGAGCATTTTGAACGCACGTTAAGTTGATCCCAACCAAGCCAAAAGGAATACTGCAAATATAACACTTTCTAAAATCACTTATTTTGTGAACAGAGTAAACTAACAAACAAGACTCATAGATAGAGAACAGACCAACAGCTGTCAGAGAGGGGGAGGGGTTAGGGGCTGGGTAAAAAAGGTGAAAGGATTAAACAAAAAAACAAAAAACAAACAAACAAAAAAACCCAGAAACCTCACAGACACAGATACCCGTATGGTGATTACCAGAGGGAAGCAGGGGCGCAGGTAGAAAAGGGTAAGGGGATAAATGGTGATGGAAGGAAAGTGGACTCTGGGTGGTGAACACACAATACAATATACAGATGATATCTTATAGAATTGTACACCTGAAATCTATATAATTTTATTAACCAATGTCACCCCAATCAATTCAATTAAAAAATAAACATAAAACATTTACTTTGAAATAATTTTAGAAGGACAGAAGAAATGCAAAGATAATTTGAAGAGCCCCCTACACCCTGCACCCCCAGATTCCTCTGATAGGAGTATTTTACATAACCACAATATACTGATCAAACTGAGAAATCAACATTGGGTCAACATCAATAAACTACAGACCATTTCTGGATTTCACCCATTTCTCCACTGCCATCCTCTCTCGTTCCAGGAGCCAATCCCGGATACCAGATGGCATTTAATAGAACTAGTTCTTAAACAAGCAAACATTTTATGATCATTTATTCTCTCTTGGTAAGAAAATGTCCTGGCACTCGGGGCAAAGACTTAGGCCTTCTCACCATCAAAGTAAGTGATCTTCGACACAAGCTGCCGACCTCCAAACGGAACAAAATTTCATCTACAGTGAGATAAAAACCCAGACAATGACCAAACCTCTTAACCTCCATAAGCAGCCGCAACCCTGGCCTCTCTCCACGGCAACTAACTGGTATTTAGAAGTAATTTATGTTAATTGCAATCGAGCATATATGAACATTACAAAGCGAGCTGGCTTCAAACAAAAAGGCCCGAGAGGAGCCTAACAAAAAATTAATTTTGTAAAAGACCTGTTTCTTATTCCAACTTGTTTTTAAATATATGTTCTGAGTCACACGCCATTAACCATCTCAATTTATTAATAATCTCGAGGCAACCAACTAGCTCGGACCGTGCAAAGATGAAATCTTGCATAAAAAAAGAAAATGAAGTATCTACACACACACATTAAGCAGGTAGTCAGCTGTGATGACCAGAGAGTATTATTATTACTTTTCAAGCAGAATTTGTGGTAGGGCAAAAAAGAGGAAGGTTCCATGAACCGATAACTCAAACTTCAGAGAAACAATTTGTCTCCTCTGAGCTTAAGATTATTTTAGAATCGACCAGTTCAAAGAACATTCTTTGGCATTCCATCCTGCTCTCCCCATGACAAAGGTTTGTGACAGGAGAGGGAAGGCCCCCATATTCTCAAAGACCCTCCTCCTTTTTAGCTAAGGAAGTTGACTGTGCCAGTCTGGCATTTTAAAGCAAGAACAAATAAGTTAGCTATAAAATCCACTTTGTAGATTGAATCAGCAAGACAGCTGTTTATACAGAAACCCTTTCCTCTCTGCCTCCAAGCCCCTCAGTGATTCATATCAGTAATAAAACACTGGCCAGAGCAAAGACAAATAGAGCGTGGAAGGGAGAGAAAGGCACCCAGCAGCACCCCCCACCATTTTAACACCGGCTTAACCCGTTTCTCTGAAGGATACTTCTCAACCTCCCCTACCTGTAGAAGAAAAAAATCTCCCCACAGCAGACCAACTTTTTTTGTGGAGCCGGACTTTAGGTTCTTACTTGTGGGTGGGACACAGCTCATCTTTGGTACGCCCTCAGCTTTGAGGTTTGCTCTCTTGTTAGCCACGCACCCTGAACGACTCACCAGCACCCGTCTCCCCTCCTCTCCAACCATGAGCCCTCTTGCTAAGCAAGCGTGGCGCAGAGCCACCAGATGAATTCCCCTGAGTGACAGACGCTTGAGGAGGCAAGAAGGGACAGGAAGATGCGTGACTGTCCATCATGAGAAGCAAACTCTCCTCCACCCCCAGACGGTGTTTGCCCTGATGGGTGAGCACTTTCCCCACCTCAGTTCTCTCCTGTTCACTCTTCAAGGCCTACATCAAAAGGTCACTTCCTCTGTGAAGCCAACGCCAACTCCCGCCTCGGCGGTCCTGTAACATCTTGCGTGCCCTCCACCTGTGGATTTAGCACCTACACCTGTCGATCACCTGCTTTCCTAAACACACTGCACACTCAAGGGCAAAGAAAGTGCCTTCCCCGTGGCTGTAACCCTAGCACCATGCATGCCCTGCACCCAGCCTGGAGCAGGGAATCAACAAATGTTTGTTCAATGAATGAACACAACTCAACTACCCCCAGCAACCACATCACTAAATGCTAATTACCACTGGCTGCATGAATAATGAATGAAGAAATGGATGAACAAATGTCTCCTTGTTAGCGGAGTTGCCAAGTCCTTCGGGAGCACAAAGGAGGGATCAACTGACTTGTGTCTACGGTAGTAGCCGAGTTCAAAGACAAGACAACTCATCTTGAAGGGGCATGTGAGAGGCACGGAAGGAGAAGGCCCATACCCACCCCAAAGCTGGCAGTGCCCTGAGGTTTTACCAATCAGGGTCACTTCTCCACCTTCCCCACGGCAGCAAGCCCCTGAAGCTGGCCTCTGTGCGGCACGCTCAGGAGCATCAGCGGGAGAGCCAATCTGCCCACGGACGAACTCACGTCCACCTTCTCCCACAACGTCCACTCAGCAGGGTCACTCCTTGACTCACTCATCTGCCACAGCCCCCTGCACCCACCAGCAGAACTTGAAGCCAGAAGCTCAAATATCCCCCAACCAGAGTGCTGTATCTGAGCAAACAACGAGGCAAGATTTATGATAGAAGAGGCACCAGATCTCTTCCCACTCCCTAGAATAAAAAGGTCAGATGAATCTACTCAATACGGTGCTGGCCAGAGCCGGATGCTCCCAACTCTAGGATTCCTTCTCCCTGGCGAAAATAAGCCAGGCTCAGAAAGCCTTCATTAGGGCCATCCACAGGGCCCCATCTACAGGCTACACGTTCCCCCGCCCCCTGCCCCCAGTCCCACACCACTGGGAAGGGGCAGAACCACAGAGACAGGCAAACACTCGACAGTGACAAAGGAACTTTTTTCAGTTTCCCTGAACAAGCCTTGGAAAGAATAAACATGCATTGCCTATCCATCTATGACATCTAACATCCTGTATTCCTTTAAAACAATAATAACAGAAGCACCAATTACATATTCAGAGGGTGTGCTATATATCCAGGAAATAATAATGATCAGACACTTGAGCCTTTTCTAATTCTGCAAAATAATCAAGTAATGGCAGGGCAGTGCTGAGCACTGCCCCAGCTCCAAGAACAGGCAGAGATGAAAGGAAGGGGAGCACCATTGGGCTCCCACGGTCCAGGAACTCCCAGCAGCCTCCTCCCAACAAGCTCCTGCCCCCGGGGTCCAGGGGCTGGAACGTGCTCTGCACACACCTCTTGGTGGTTCTGCACTCCAAGCCTGAAGCAGCACGTGTCACGTGAAGGTCCTTCCAAAAGTAGGACCCTGGGTCCCTCGTCTCCAGCCTCACCTGTGGCCCCAGGCTCTGGAGCTCAGGGGTGGCTCTCAACACCGCTGACCAAGTAGACAGAGTATATATATATTTTGGTAACTATGTGCAGCATAAGCAGTAAATTGTTCAAATGTCCTCAGTCTTGCAATAGAAGCCTTCTACAAAGAATACAAAACTCTTATTTTTCAGTGCAAAAGAACAGTTCATTACTTAAAAGGATCTCATTCTGAAAACCCTACTACCGGGAATAATTTTCTCTCCTTGACTCAGCTAGTTCCGAAAGTCAGGGTTTTTGTTTGGTAGGTTTTCTCAAAGTGGGGCACACGCATGAGCAGGAGGGTCCGTCTCTCAGTGTGAAGGGCTACATGTGCATCTCCTTCAGCTCCCTGGGACCCAAAATCCCCAAAACAAGTCACAGAAAGGCTGTAGGAACTCTTTTCATCCTTCGAGGCCCCATACCAGCTTTCTCCCAACGTCCTCAGTGGGATAACCCACTGGCTCCCAAGGCAACCCCAGAGGCACTTCTCCAAGTGAGACCAGGTCCACCGGCTCAGCATGCCCTGGGGGCCTGGTTACGGCCCCAGACATGGAGAACCCCAACAGTGGGAGGGCCCCAGCAATGAGGGGCCCCCACTGCTGTTTCTAACAAGCATCCAAGGGGGGCTCTTATACCAGTATCATCTCGGCAGGCATTCACCCTCTCTTCATACTTCCCACCTCACCTGCTGCAGTAGCCTGGTCTAAGGCATAGAGGGGTTTTCAACTCCCACCCCACCCCCACTTTTCATACCCACTCAGCCCTATTCTCTGAGCTCGCTGGTCCCTCGACCCAGACCCCACAAGGCTGCCAACAATTTTCTTTCTCAAATATGAATCTCGTGCTGCTGTAGCTCACAAGCCTACAGGATTCCAGGCTGCCTTCGGGTACACCCTCCGGACCTTGGTGTGAAATGCAAAATCTGTCCTTCTCTTGCCCCCAAACCACCTGTCCAGACTCCTCTCCCACCCAAACCCTAACCCCACCCTCCAGCCCCTTCCCCTGGGGGCAATGCCCCACAGCTCGGCCCATCCTGTCCTCCATTCTCCCCCCTCTGCCTCTGCCCCAGCCATCCCCACCATCTCCGCCATCCTGCACCTGCACACTGGCCTCCCCCACTACCCGCGTGAAGATGAGTGCTGTTTTGCTTCTTATTTTCATCCCTGTCTCCCCATCCCCAGCTCAGTGCCCGGCCCACGGTGGAGGACCTCCAGCAGCGAATTCACTCTGTGAACCTGCCTGGCTGGTTAGTTAGCACAGGGCGCTAATAAGGCCAGGTCGTGAGTTCCATACTCCTGAGCTCCCTTGCCCTTCACGCAGAAAGAGCCTGTTCGACGGCCAAGCCACCTGACTGCCGGTCACGCGAGGGCGGAGGCCAGGGTGCACAGGCAGCTCAGCACGGCCCAGTCCTGGCACAGGGAAAACAATTCCAGTCCGAGCCCTGCTGAGAACGGGTCAGGTGTGTCATCTCCGACCAGAAGAAAAAGCAGCAGAGTCCATCCGTCTTTCAACATCCCCTTAATGGTCCTAAGCAGCGTGTTTAGCTGTTATTTCAATAAGGCTTATTAAGACCCAATTTTCTTGGGTCTTCTTTCAGATTCTGCAGCATTAAAAGCCTCGCTGCTTAATTACATTAGGAGCACCTGTATATATTATGTGCAATAAATCAACTTTAATTTACCACCACACAAGGCTATTCATCTTCTCTGGGTTATTTATTGCTCAGTATTATTGGTGCTGAATTGTATAGTCTCCATTGTGAGAAGGAACAGTTGGGGTAAGAAAAGCTGGAACGCTCCAGGATGCTGATCACATATGTACGCAGCAAAAAGGAAGGAGAAACATATAGGCGAGTCCTGGCAATCTGCTCCCTGCTATTTTCCTAGAACACTCCCCAAGCACTTTGATGTTTGCTCCTGCACACAGGCACACCCATGCGCATGCGCTCACACACCCCAGTTATCCACTGAAACGATGCAACTTGCAGAACAGTCCCGAGCTCTCGTTGGCCGCGTGAGAACCAGGTGCAGGTTGCTGGCTCAGCCAGGAACAGGGAGCTCTGAGGGCCAGAGCAGACCATGTTCCCTCGCCCCAGTGCCACTGGCCCTGGCCAGCCCAAGGACAGCACAGGCAGGACCCACCTACAGGCAGAGATGAGCAGCTTGCAGCCATTCACACCCACCACGCCCACCCGGGCCTGAATGAGGCAACTCAGAGTGGGCAGAACTGTTTCCAGATAACCCCAGGTGGAGGAGGACGTTGCAATGACATTGGGGGCCCTAATTTCTTGAGAATCTGATCGATGCTGCCAAGGCGGAGTCACAAAGTTCTCAATGGATCCCCACCATCGGCACCACCTGGGATGTTAAACATGGATGCCTGGGCTCCGTGACTGAGACCTCAATTCCAACATGTCTAGGGAAGGGCATGTGATTTTTCTGCACAGTGAAGTGTGAGAGCCACTGTCATAAAACCTGGGGCGCACGGTCAACCATCCACTCTACAATAACATAACTGCTAATAACATAAGTCAGAGTGACTTCCTTACTCCTTGCCAGGCTCTGGGCTCGGCCCTTTACTTCCATTCATTCCTCACAAGCACGCCCAAGTTAGGTGCCGTAACTCTCATCCCATTTTATAGATGAGGAAAACTGGGGCACAGAGAGATTAAGTGACTCACCAGAGTCCCATCTTTACACCCCATGGGGCAGCCTCGTCCCTGCATCTGTGCTCTCAACCGCTAGGCTACACTGCTTCTCCAAGCCCAGACTCCCCACACCTGCTCCGACTGGACAACAGCCATCTTTTCTTCTAAATAAAAGGGAGGCAAAAGTCACGAAGACGTCACGGACCCCATTTCCAGCCCATAAAGCCATCTGGTTCTCCCAAGTGCAATAGCTGAAACTACTGTTTGGCGACTTGCTGGCGAGGCCTAGGTCTTGTCTCTGAGCTTCCCGCCAATCAGTTAGCAGGCTTCTCACTCGCTCGCTCGCCGAGAGCTGGAGAACAGGATCGTGGACCCTGAGCCGACCAGACGCCTTCCTCAGTTGGAAACTGAACTAACACCATAAAGTATTTCCCAGCTCTCCTCCTCCTCACCGAGGGAGCTGTGATGGATTTTATGGCACACGACTGACTTTTTTACAAGCACAGCAGCAACATCCAACTTCCATTTGATAATTTGCCTTTAATCAGGGCCTCAAAAAGCCCTGGCCAACCCATCTTACCAGACGGCCCCTTCAAGGCTTGTCTCACAGATGGCAGAGAAGGCATAAAAGGAGAGAGGGGCCAGCAGAGTCCTGGCGAGCAAAATGTTTTTTTTTTAAATGAATTCGTTTCAAACAAAAGTCCATTTTGTGCGTGCACAGGAGCCCAGGCGGGTGTGCAGAGGACGTAAGGACAGAGCAAACCCCTGAGCTTGTAACCAAAGTCCTGAGGCCCAAAACACGGTCCCCCCCCCAGGGCCCCTGCGCACAGCGTCACACTACAAAAAGCAGCAGCCCCCATGAAACGCCGCCCAGAGCGGCAGGCCTGGGAAACATCCCTCTCCTCGCCCTTTCACTGGACCACAGAGAGGACTGCCGGAGGCCGTGGCCAAGACAGGAGACTTCTCTGGGTGCCTTCCTGCTCTGGATCCCACAAGTATTTCATTGCTCAGGCCCCCACCCACACAGACCAGAGCTTCAGAACACACTCAAACCTCTACCCATTTTCCATTACAGGAGCCCCCGGGGGACTAGACCAGCAATTCTCAACCAGGGGCTATAATGCACCCGGGAGGCCTTTGGTGATGTCTGGGGACATTTTTAGTTGTCACAGTTGGGGAGGGGTGCTGTTGAGTCTCTTACAATATACACAATGCACGACCCCCTGCATCTCCACCTCCCCGCCCCTGTGCCGAATTCCAGCAACAAAGAATTATCCGGCCCAAAATGTCAACAGAGCCCTGAAAGTAATGAACGCTCACGCTCACACCATCTTCCCACGGCCTCCGCTGCTATCAGCACCCTCTCCCACTACCAACTAAATCAAGCAAGAACGAGAAACCTAACCGAAGTGATCTGTAACCCTGGAAGCCAAGGTCCAGCCTCAGCCGAGAGCCGAGGGTCTGCACCGATCAGAGCCAACCTCGCTTGTCTCTGGTGCAAGGTGCTCTCAGGCAGGGGCCAGAGAAGAGGAGGATGACCCAGGAGAAGCTGGGACTCCGCCACCGAATGACCCAGAGGTTAACCCTCCATGTGGCAGACCCCTCAGGGGTGGGGAGGGGATAGATTCTGCAGAGAAGAAAGGAGGGCAAAACTAACCTTCCAGGGCCTGGAAGGTTACACAGCACACTGCGGCCCCTCACTCCAAATCAATGAAATTAACAGACTGGTGTTAGGTATGGTAACTGCACATCCTCCTCTCTGTCCCTGCAGCAGCGGGATCCAGCCCGGCTGAACAACAGGGGCTGAGTAAGCACCTACTGGATGCCAGGCGTCATGCCAGGTGCCAGTCAAGTCTTTGCGATCTTCATTTTATAGATGAGGCTCAGAGACGTTATGTAACTTGGCCAGGTCACACAGCCAGGATTCAATCCCAGACCTGTCTCTAAGAACCAGCCCTGCCTACCACTCCACACTGGCTCTCCTCCCCCAAAACGTGTCACCACAGAGGGAGAGAAGAAGCCCCAAATCCACCCACAGCTCCTCCTGCTGCCCCCGGTACTGCCTGGACCTGCTCTCCTGCACCTGCCCTCCTGCTGTTTTCAGAAAGGGGTCTATCTCACCCACAGGATCCCTTTAGGAAGGAAGGTGGACTAGCACAATCCCCACACTCCTTTCAAACAAGCCACGCTTCGTGGGGACTCTGACCTGCAGAACTGGTTCCACTCACAACCTAGCGTAACCTACATTCTGCCTCGCTCTAGACAAGGCCTGAGGATGGGGCCCATTGACAGCTTATAACTTACAAAAGGAGAGCTAGGCGCTGAGCAGGCCACACGGGTGATTGTGAAGCTTTAAACGAGGCTGGAAAAGGGCTTTCCAATGCGGAAAGGTTGAGAGGCACCAAACTACAGCCTCGGTGCCCACCTGCATTTGGATGCCCAAAGCAAAGCAGAACATTAAACACGAAACACAAACCAGCAACTACAGGATAGAAGCGTGCAATCAACCGAAACACTCAACACCCTGGGGCCAAGGAGCCACGCTGGGCCTGGGATGTCCACACTGGCAGGCCTCCAGCTGAAAACTGTCCCCAACACGCTCTCCTATCCTCCTCCATCCCCAAGCGCAGCCTCAAACAGTTGGTAGAAGCCAACAAGTCACCTGGTGCCAAACTCGGCCACAGTGGGACCGCCACACTCACCAGCCTCCGAGACACTCGGAGTGACCCCCACCCCCCAAAGAGATGGCTCTTCACTGAGGGGCACAGTCTGGTGCCTCCTTTCCCGGGGGCTGCACTAATTTCCCACACTAACACTGCACAGAGGCATTCTTGGGCTCCTGGTGAGGCCCTTGGAAAGGGTCTTATTATGAGGGTTTAACCAAAAAAAAAGAAAAAAGAAAAAGGAAAGAGCTTTTGGAGACCACTTATTTACAGAGTACTATAGAGACCATGAAGATGGAGCAAAAGGGGTTGCTATTTTTCCCCCCAATTTCCTATGCCAAGAGAAATGTTACTTCAAAATCTCTGCAGATTCTCTCCAGGCGGCCCCCCTCTGAGTCTCCGCTTTGTGCCTGGGTCCACCCCGTTCCCTAAGCGTTACATTCCACCCTACAGGATCCTGCGCCCCACAATAAACCCAACCCCACCGCGGCAATTTTAACGAAACTCCAGTGGTATCTCCTCCCAGTACTGCTGAGCTCTGCCACAACACACCTTTCCTAGTTCTGTTTGTTCACTTGAAAAAGGGGGTGGGGAAAGCAGGTTTGCTAGGAGGTCATTTTGCCTTAGGAAAGGAACAAATTAAGTGGAGGCCCACGAGGCTGACTGGGGAATACACTCTCCAGCAAACAAGTGACCTTGGGAAAGGTCACTGGCAACCCCTTGTTTATGGAGCCGGATACCAGTAGCGTGGTCACCTCTGAGAAGCACCACCAGCAACTGGGGCATGCCAAACTCTTTTATTGGGCACCTCTTAAACACTCCAGAAATCCGCCCAATTCCTCGCAGAATAGCGAAGAACAAAAACTGCTCTCAGCAGGAGGGGGAAGCCAGGCTCCATTATGAGCAATTAGTGAATCGATGATTCCCAGAGACACTGATTTAGGCCGGCGGTTCTTATTAGGGACCCTTGAGGGAAATGCAAGGGGCACACACGGCTTCCAGGGGACCGGGGAAGCACCAGTTACCACCTCCGGGCTTCCCCCTCCAACAGGGCAAACCTGTGCTCAATCTGGGGGAACAAACAAAAACAAACAACTCTTAAGTTGTTTCCATAGTGCCAAAAACAAAAACAAGAGAAATGATGCCCCCCCCCCCCAGTTCTGTTAGCCTACATGAAATGACTCTCTCAGAATCCAGGGAATGGGATAAAGAGTTTGTATCAGTCAAAATAGAGAGAAGGAAAGAAAGAAAGGAAAGAAAGGGGAGACAGGAGGGAAGGAGGAAAAGCTGGGTGGCTAATGTGAAGGGCACGACCTCATCAGGAAGGTAGGGAGAGGGAACAGATTGGGTCCCCACTCCCACCGCCTACACGGAGGACAAGAAAGTATTGATCTGTGTGACAAAAAGTCTCCTCCAATATTTTTTCCTTCATCTCACCCCTCAACCATCCAAACACCTGTTCAGGAAATCAACGACATGGCACGAAGTGCTAGGAGCCTTGCTAACTGATCAGCAATGAGCAAAGAAAACATTTCTAAAAATACAATGATGCTTGCTGGGAAAACAGGGCTCCTTTTACAAAGAAATTCTCAGGAATACCTCTTAGGGGAGATGTTCCTGTAACTGTTTTCAAACGTTCAGTTCTATACCAGAGAAACCAAAACAACTGCAGGAACACAAGCTTCCCGGGCGTGATGGTGGGCGCCCGAATCTTCCACGAAGGGCTTGATTTGAAGGCTGCTAACATCGCACAGCTATGCGTGCTCCCCACCCCCACCAGCCTCAGTCCTGAAAAGTGTCAGGTCTGCTCCCTGATTTTTATTTATTTAGTTTTTTCTCTGATTTTCAAGCACCAGGAGAGGCCCCTGAGAGAATGTGGGTCAACCTGAAAAAGTAAAAAATGCCAACTGGCCCCCCAAACAGAGCCTTGTCTATGTCCACTGCAAACTTCTGCATGTGTTCGTTCCCTCGGTTTCCTTTGGTTTGAGCCCATTTGCTACTCTATTTACTCTAAGCAGTTGGAAGACGGCAAAAGAAAACAAAAACAAAGGCTTTCTTCCTAGGAAGGGAAAGCATGGTGTCCTTGAACTCAAATCACTCCCCTCCCTTGATCCGCCTCCCCTGAAAGTTTGCTGCTCCCTAACCTTGAAAAGAGACCGTGTTTGAGGCCCCCCAGCAGCCCTCTGCGCTGGGCTCGGCTCCGACAGCTGTGGTGAGGAACCTTTATCTGAAAGGCGGGCCCCAGCTGAGGGATGTGAGCAGTTTTTCAAAAGTTGGAAAGAAACTTCTAAGACTTCTGAGGCTAATCTATGCACAGAGAGCTCATCTCCTCCTCCGAGGCGTCCAGAAAAGGGAGAGAGAGTTAAGGCAAAAGCAAATCAAGAAATATCACTGCTCAGCTCAGTAGCTTCAATAAATTGTTACCAACTCACCTCCAGAGGCCAAAAAAAAAAAAAAAAGCCAGTTTTATTTCCAGCTGACTGAGGGCACGGGAGAAAGCCATCTTACCCTCTCTTCTCCCATCTGCCCACAAATGCCACTTGGGTCCAGCCTCTCCCGGTGGGGAAAGAAGATGGCATCGTTAAGCCCCACACTTCTCATCTCTACGGTGACAAAAAAAAAAAAAAAAACACCACACTAGGATACACAGGAATCCCAAACTTAAAAACTTTCTTCTTCTCCATACCTGTCTTTTACAATGTTTTAAATAAATGCTTTCTTTAAAAGTTAGGGTCAGAGTGTTTTATGTGTTATCAGAGTTAAACCACAAACCCCATCCCCTCCTACCGCCAGTCGCTTTTCCAAAATCCATTTTCCAGATATCAAAGCCAGCTGCGGCTGCACAGCTATAGGCAACAAACTTGTCAAGAGAGAAACACACACACGCACACACCCCTAAAATACACACAGAGAGAGCACCGGTTTATTTTTTGTTTGGAGAGACAGATGAGTGTGAGGTCTGGGCCAGCAGCTGAACTGCAAACGTCGAGGGAGGGGGTGGGGAGGGGTTGGGGGGACACAAACACAGCCGTGAGCCTGAAGGACAGCTGAAATGACGGCCACCTTGGACCCTCCGAAGCCAGGCGTCACCAGGACGACCGTGTGGGGCGGAGGGCCAGCGGGGACCCCCTTGGGTACTTCCATTAAAGAAGAGAAAATAATTTAACAAGGATGAAAAGAAACCAGTTCTCGAACCTTGCTCCACTCTGTGGGCCCTTTTTAGAATTAGAAAGGAAAATAAACCGCGGGCCATGCTGGCCCAGGGCACGGAGCAGCAGGCTTCCCTGTCGCGAGCCTCCCCACACACAGTTTAATCTCCTGAAGTTGACTGTTTTTGCAGGCACCACATCCCTTTAAAGACTGTTTACAAGTACAGAGCGATCAATATTTCCTAACTCAGGGGTATCCTGCATAGGAACAGTCCTGCTAGGCATAACGTGAAAGCTCCCTGTGTGTCCCCCATCCATCTGCAACCCTGCTTGGCCTGGGGCCCGTGGCCCGTGGCCCGTGTGGCCACGGGACTCTGGGAAGGCGCCCCCAAGCCAGGCTTTCTGGGGCAGCCATGTGCGTCCTCCACCCTTTTAACATCCTTCACCAAGTTTTCGACTCTGGAGCCAAATCTCCTCCAATGCTTTATGAGGGCCTAGACTCAGTTTTTTAGTAGTTTTTGAGTATTGTCGTTTTAGGATTTTTTAATTTATTTTTTATTTTTTATTTTTTTGGTTTGGGGAAATCTGGAAGAGCCCACTTCTTTCTCTTTTCCTTTCTTCCTTCCTTTCTTTCTTTTGTACCTAAATATATTTTCGCATGCTCTTTAAGTGGCTTAAAGTTTGGCATCCATCTCAAACACATCTATAATGGATCAGAAGCCAAAATCTGCTTCTGATTATCACAGACAAATCAGGCCCCCTGAAGTTGGGAGGTGGGAGCAGGGAGAAAAAGATACGGGTTCTTCAAAGGGTCAGGGACAGAAACCAACTTCTGGGTTCTGTCCACAGAGGAAGCACCAGGCAGTTCTGTTACTAACTGACCCCTCTCAGCCTTTGCTTTTAAACTCCCCAGCCACTCACTTTGGAGAGTTTACGGGTGGAGATTCCACACTCAGGGGAACAATGATTTCTAGACATCCCTACGCCTTTGAAAGGGAAAAGAAGGGGAGTGGGGAGGGGCACTGAGCTTCCCTCTCCCCCAGAAAAGGGCAAGCCCCCACACGGAGAACACAGCTACAGGAAAATGAAAAATGTTTTATTGTTTAAAGAGTAATGAAGGGTTGCTGGACATGGGCAATTTAAAATTAAATACAACTCCCGTCACAGCCGTTTGCAGTTAAAGGTGAACATGTTGTTTCAAAAGCAAACTCATCTCTGCCACAAGGCTGCCTTCCACTGAGGGACCCAGACACCACCTCAGTTATTGAAACTTTAATAGCCAGCCACCTGACTGCCCAGTACCGCAAGCCTCTTCTCTGGACACATTTTCCTGGGGCGGGGGGAGCCTTGCCCTCTCCCTCCCTCCACTGAGCATAAAGTAAAACCTTTGGAGAAGGGGCATAATATCTTATAATATCTTGTCGCTGAGGTAAAAGACTCAATTATAAAACCTTCCCAAGGATTCTCAAGGAACATCTACCTACTGTGACAGCAACATACGCAAAACCAGAAGACGAGCTAAAATATTTCCCCTCCATCCGCCCCCTCCCTCCTCCCACCCCTACAAAACACAAGAGGAGAGATGGGAAGCGGGGAAATGGGGGAGACGCTGTCATAAAAAATCAATTTTGAGACCAGGACACTCATCATCAGCCAGAAAGCAACATCCCCCAATCCTGAAAGACAAGCTGGCCAAACACACGCTTCTCCATCACCTTAGTGAGAATTACGGCTCAGGAGCCCGCACTAATTTTAGTATCTGATGTATTATGCAGCGAAGGGCAGGAATTCTTCGGGCCTGTCCCTTGTCTCTGTGCAGAACTAAACTGCCTTCAGGATGGCCCCTGGGAGAAGCAGCAAAACTAACAAATGGAAACTTCCAGACTCCCGACATCCGGCAGTCCTTGGAAAACAGGGGACTGGCCGTCCGAGCTGCTTCCCTCTCGAAGCCCTTTCCAGGCATTTCTAAGGGTTCCCTCTGACTATGGACCGCAACACACCTTACACTTTGCATCTGAAACGAACCCCAAGCAAAGGCCCGGAACCCCAAGGTCACAGAGCCCAGGAGTGGCGACCTCTCATCTCCCTGCTCTCAAAGGAAAGGAAAGAAACGGGGATGCTGACGTTCGCAGTCAGCCTCTTCGACCCAGCTCTCCGGATACCTGACCGGCAGACACATTTCCAGGTTGCTTTACCACCATCAGGCTTCTCCAGCTCTGGTTCTGTGCATCCTTCTGTCTCAGCCCTGGTTTCTGTTGGACTTACTCATGGAGCAGGCCCATCGCTGGGCAGCTGTCAGTCAGCCTGACTGCTTCACTCCTTTGCCCTTTGTACACAAAAGGCCTCACTGAGGCAGAACGGGCTCCCCTTTGATTTGCTCACCTCTCACATGTAAAAGCAGCTCAGAGGCCTCTGCCGACCGTGGCCACACCGAAATGCAGTCTGTTGGGGCACAAGGCTTTTTAAAGCACTCTCTGGAAGGTGAAATCCTAGCTTGGGTTCTGCTTGGAGGAAGAGCTAAACGGAGCAGGCTGGAATGGAACCAACTCCAAAACCTAGCCACAGAGTGAGGGCAGCGATACCAACTGTTGGAAGGGTCTGCAAGAGGAAACTCGGAGGGACATTTGGATTGCAAAGACAGAACGACTCACTCCCATATCGTTTTCGGCCTTTGGAGTTGGGCGGGGAAGTGTTATTATCAACCCGCCAGACAAATGGGGGAAGAAAGGGTGCCCAAGGGAGCCTGGAATTGGCATTGCAGGTGGCCAGAATCCACATTATTCATTCAGTGCTCATTACCTAACATCTGCTGTTTCGCAGGCAACTGTGGCCTTCAGCCCTCTGGACGGACCACGAAGGAGTGAGCTTCCTTGCGTGTCCCAGTGGGTGCGCGCACACGGACTCGCTAAGGCCAAGCCCCGGGTGCCTGCACACACCCCCCGTGACATCGCCAAGACCACTTCTGGGGGACATTATGCTGCAGCCTCCTGCCCTGGGCTCACCAGGCCACACACGCTGACAGGACCACGTGGGCGCCTCCCCCTGGGCCCCTGGCCTGAGCAGGACTCAGCCGAGGGCCCCAGGCTTGACGAATGCCCTGCCCCCAACAGCCATCTGACCTAAAACTCACAAATGGCTCCTGGTGGCCTCAGGCTGTGGTCCCCAAAGTAGGGTTTGGGGAAAAAAGACTAGAACCCCTTTTAATTTGTGTTTAGCTTTTTGACCCTTTTTAAATTTTTAATGATTTGTATGACGTATAAGGTGCACAGTATTTCAGCTCAGCAGCGCAGTGTGTCGCTTACAAGGAAGGAAGTACACAAGTGCCCACTCAAAGAAAAGTCTACCCACAGGGCATGTCACCCATGTGTTTGGATTTCCAGCCAAAGGGTTATGGTAACTTAAACTCCCTTAGCCAGGCACATCGCCAGTGGGGAGCTGGGGCTCTGTCCACACTGAAGACCAGCCAAACTTGCCTCCCCCTCCAATACCTCCCACTCAGCTAACCACATCACCAAGCTGCCGCCCTGAGCCCCGAACACACCTCAAACCCACCGCCTGGTCTCCACCTCCACCTCCAAGAACACAGCCGGACCGCCATCTTCTCCCCCTCACACCGACCGATCACTTACCCATCCCCCACACCTGCCTGCAGTTCCTGTCAGTCGTTTTCCACCAAGACTGCCAGAGGGATCTTTTCCAAACTCAAACTGATCATTTCTCATCCCTTCTTAAACCCTTAAGTGGGTTCCTCAACCCTGCCAGGGCAAGATAATCTCAGGGCCCAGCCTCCCCTGCCCTCCTTCCTGCCTCTGCATCCCAGCACACGGGATGAGCCCTAACCCTCCATCCCAAGTCACACCTCCATTCACCCTTCAAGCTCAGCCTCCACGTACTTCTCCAGGAAGCCTTCCTAAAACCCTACAGGAGACCTGGCTTCCCCCTTACGCTCCCTGAAACAGCCTGCGCGTTTGTGTCGCCTTAATGGCACTGTTCTCCAGCAGCGGATCCTGCAGCAGGTTGCTCCACGAGTACATCCACCGCCAGATGCAAACCCAGGGGCTGCGTCATCCTCTTCACAGCTGCACCCCTGCTCCCAGCTTCGGGCCGGGCTGACGGTGGAAGCTCCGGAAACTGGCTGTGTGGTGAGGTGAGCCCATCCATCTTTCACCCCACCCTCCTCCACATGGTACACTCCAGCCCATAAGGAACAACTTGCCACGCACCCCAAAAGCCACGCTGCCTCACTGCACCCACAGTTCCTTTGACTTGGAGGAGCTCCCTTCTCAAGATTCACACTCATGGGGGGCCTCGTCCGTGAGCCCTGCCTTGCCTGCTCCCCCCGTGTCCCTACACCAGCTCACTGCCTTGTTTGTATACCTGCCTCCCTGCCAGCCTAGGAGCAGCCGGAGGGCAGGGCCAAGTCTGCGGCTTTGTCTCTCCAGGGCCTGAGGGCATCCTCAGTGGCTCTGTCCAATGCATGGCCTGCTTTGGCTTATTTGCATATATCCCCTTTCTCCCTAAAGATGCTTTTTTCCATGCTCCCTCTTTTAACCCTCCCTTTAAGAGAACAGCAGTAATCATACAACAATACCTCCTAGGACTCTTCCTACCCACAACACCTAATCAGGCCTGCCCCCAAAAGAAAGGTGGAGAAGCAGCTGATGACAGCCAAACAGCCACAATGCTGGTACCCACAGCTCCACGTCAGCAGAGGCCAAAAAGGGCAAGTACCTGCCCCCACTCACACATTCTTGCTGCGTGAGAAACTGGCCCTGGTGCCAACTTAAAACCTTCTCACTGAGGAGGGGAGGGTGGTGGGAGAGGAAGCAATCAAAAGACAGAGCTCTTTGCAAACACACTTGAGAACATTCCAAAATCACAATGGGCCTTGCTCAGCCCTGCCTCAGTCAAGCAAGGCTTTTGCATTTCAGACAGTACAGGGTATGGGTTTCTGAAAACTACAGTGGGTCTCCATCTCACTTAGTGATTGGTCCTCCTCCTCTACCTTCTTCCCCTTCTCCTGCAATGAAGCTGTCACACAAAGCAAGACCCAGTCCCTATCCCTGTGAAGCTGTCTGACCAGGGCAGCGGCAGCCCCCAGCTTAGACATGCAGGCAGGCCCACCCCAGGCCTCCCTCTGCCCTGGAGGGCCCACCAGGCAGCCACACTGAGACCTTCTGCCCACAGCGCTAGATGGTGATCCAAGGTACTCCATCACCTCAGCTGCTGACCCAGGCCCCACCCCTTCGACCACCCATCTCCCTCTGTGACAAGCTCTGTCTCAATCAGAAAGTCAACCTGTGCCACTCAAACAGTTTTTTGATGCGGCCCTGTCTCCACTACACCTTGGCTAACGCCTCAGGACCCTTCTTCGGTCAGGCCACTGTGCAGCTCGTAACAGCAAAAAGCAGCTCCCATGTATGCAGTGCTCAGCACTCCAAGGCACTGTGCCAAGCACGTTATAAGCGCTGCTGCATGTAATCCTTGCAATGCCCCTGCAAGGTGCATGCTTGTATTACATGGTCCCACTTCACAGATTGGGAAACTGAGGACTAGCAAAGTTAAAGGAACTTCCTGAGGTCACGCAGCTAGGTAATCATTAGGCCAGCAATCAAACTCTGAGACCGCCTCCTTCTAAGCCTATTCTCTTAAACTCTACACACTGCTGCTTCCCACAACTCACTCCTTCCTTCTTCCTCAGTCCGAGGACAGGAAAACCAAGGCACAAGGCTGCGCGGCCACTGGCCTGAGTTCACACTCAGTTAATCAGCCCTGAGCTAAGAACTAGAAGCCAGGTGTCTCCACCATGCCTGGAACTTTCACATCCATGGGTCATCCATCCTCCCTCCTGCCACAACTACCCTGTCAATAAGAAAACCAACCCAAACTCAGAGGCCGAAGAAAGATCCCTAACGAGATCCAGCCTGAAGAGAGCAGGTTACTTCCTCTCTAGGGCTCCCATCCCCTAACTATGCCATGGAGCTCACTGGCTCTCTCTGTCCTTATCCTTTCTGCCACCCTCCCTCAAAAGACTGGGTTAAGCTTGGAAGCAAGGATCTGCAGCCTCAGCACAAAATGAAGCACCTCCCCCTGGCTGGGTGGCTCATTTGGTTAGAGTGTTGTCCTGTACGCCATAAGTTTGTGGGTTCAATCCCCAGTCAGGGCACATGCCTAGGTTTGGGTTCACTCCCTGGTCAAGGCACATATAAGAGGCAACCAAAAGATGTTTCTCACATTGATGTTTCTCACTCTCTCTGCCTCCATCTCTCTCTCTCTCTCTCTCTCTCCAAAAATCAATAAACATATCCTTAAGTGAGGATTAAAAAAATATTTTTTAAATCAAAATGAAGCATCTCCCTGTGACCTGCACTGACAGGGGACTCGCCTCTGAAAAACTGAAGCATCACCCAATTCAGAAACTAAGGAACTGAGTCACGCCTCTTTTGGGAAGCTGAAGAAATGACCTTCAGTTACAGAGAGGGAAACTGAGGCAAAGAGCAGCAGCAGCAAGCGGGTCGAGGCCTCCTGCTGCTGGGGGCAAGGAGTGGGAGACGGAGGGAGAAAGTCCTGTCCAAAGGGTCAGAAGCTGTTACATTCCTTTAGGAGCCAGAGACTTATCTCTTTCTCTCTGCATATCCATTCCTTTGGCTTTTAAACCCAGAAATTTTCTCTCACACACGCAAAGCAGTCACAGGCAAAAAGAAGCCACGCTTGTCACAGCAGCTGAAGCTCCCTCATCAAGCAACCGCGGTTGAAGCTGGCTGCTAATTAATATTAACCCTCCAAATCGGAGCCACGCTCAGGAAACCGGGGATGGAGAGACACGGGACGGGAGGGGAGTCACCAATTTTCTTTTTACTTCATCTGGAAAATTAAGAGCACCGCTGATTTGAACAAGAAATCATCAAGGAAAGCAATCACAACTCCGCACGGCCCGTAACTCGACGGACTGGGCTGTGCAGCCTGCCACTTTCCTGCGCTGAAATTAAAATGACTGTGGCAAGAATAGCAATGATGGCATGGGTTTGTCCCTCCTCCTTCATCCTGAGAAAACATAAAAACCCCTACCGAGGGTTCTGAAGGTGATCAGGCAAAAGGTCTTCCTTATTTGTCCAAAGAAAGCAGCAGAGAACCGGTCAAGACTCCACCTCAGTCCTTCAGAGGAGGGTGTCCCCAGACCTTCAACCTCAAAGGATCGCGGAGGGGCAGTGAGCGCGGAGCAGCAAAGAGGGCGGTGCCTGGAGACCCTCCACTCCAAGCACAGCACTCATTTGCTGTTTCTGCATTAATTACAATAAACTGCTTCATAGCCTAGCGATCACTTAATGGAGCAGCAAATATGGCTTTTTCCCTATAATTAGTCAATGTAATCTACTATTTCCCTCCTCCCGGCCACCCCTTTCCACTCTCTACACGCTAACATTCACACACGCCCTAACCCCTTCCCAGGATCCACTTATAATCATAATCTTGTTCCGAGCTCCCGGCAACACCTGGTGAACTCCACCCGACGGACGTGGAGGAGAGGGGACTGACTTGGAAATGAACGGGGAGATCTGGGCACCTGAGGATGTGAACGGCGTCTGGGGCTTTCCCAGCCCTGACAGTGGACCTGGGGGTGAGGGATCCACCAGGCCGACGGCTGGACTGCGGGGCACTTCCTGGAGCTCTGTAAACTTAACCCACTCACAGGACGGGGCTCGCAGCTTTGTGTGTGGAAACCTAGCGTTCCTTCCGTGTCCCCACGTCAAAGGTTCTGTGAAAAGGCAACTCTTACCCCCCACCCCAACATTCCCCCTCCCTCCCACCTGTCCTCACCCACGGCTGGGAACTGTTCATCTCCTTGGAGCTATTCCTCTTTCTGAGCATTTCCCAAACCTCTTCAACCACCCATCCCTGCGCTTCTGGTACGACCAAGTATCAAAGGAACAAACCCACCTTCAAAGGCTTGTAGACACCATCTAAGGTTCCTGGCTAAATAAGAGCATTTCTGTATTGTTGAAAACTCGGGTTCTGTGAAATGAAGCCCCCAAACAACCTGAATGCATGTAGATTAAGGATAACAATACCCCCACCATGGTCTGCTCTCCTTCACTCCTCCATCCAAGAACGTATGAGCTAACTGCAGGCGCCCTCACCTTCAGCAAGAGCAGAACACGATGTCTTTCTCGTTTTCAAGATGCAAAACAAAAACCCAAACAAACAAACCCGGTTACAGGAAAGGAACGAACATGTTCCAAGTGTCAACCACATACCAGGTGCCTTATTTAGAGTGTGTCATTTCAAACTCACGACTCCATTTGCCCCAACTTTGTCAAGGTGCAGAAGTGAAGCTCAGAAAGGTTAGAACAGCCTCCTGAAGTCACAGAGGAAGCACCGAAATTCAGGGCCCTCTGAGCCCAACGGCTGCGCTCCTGTCAAACCACACGTGTGTTGCCGCGCCCGCACCTGTCTGAACGGAAATCAAATGCAGCTCCACCTGCCGTGTACAGCCACACGTCCACATATCCGTGTGCATGTATATGCCCCTGTACTTCTCAACGTGCAAGAAAAAGTTATGTAAGGGAGGAGATTCCAGTACCTGCAACAATTCTCCAGCCACCAAGTAAGGGAGGCAGTCAGCTTTGGGCCAGACTTGCCACCAGACGTCACTCTCCCTAACGATGCTGTAACTCACACGTCCACAGCGCCTTCTGTGTACCAGCCCTCCTTCTGAGCACTCGGTGAGTCATTTCACGGAACCCTCACGACAAACCCACGAAGGAGACACTGCTGCTGTCCTCTCCCTTCCGCAGAGGACAAACCTAAGGCAGAGAACATTCAGACAAACTGCTCAAGGCCACACAGCTGGTAAGGGGCGGGGCGAGGATTCACGCTCAGATCCCCCAGTTCCGGAGCCCACACTGACCCACGCCACCTCAACAGAAAGTAAGAAAAATGATATAAAGTCAATGATTAAACGCAGGCGAGGAGATGGGGCAGAAACGGGACTACCTCTGGCGTTTCCCGTATTGTCAGGTCCCAACCTGTACGACAGCAACTCAGTCACAAGCTGCTCTCATGCACAATTCTCTGTCATGAACAACCGCTCAGTTCAAGCTCTCCTGTCAAGATGTGAGCCAAGAGCCCACAAGGCACAAAGGGCTGGTCTCTAGGCAGCTTTCACAGCCCCAGCACAGAGAGAGATGTCTGGGGAGGCTTGAGTTCAAAGCCACAGAGCACTTCCCCGACACTTGGGGGTTCGTCTGGGTGCCCTGAGAAAGGGTCATCTCCCATTAAGACAATCAGTCCTTCTCCTAGGATGCCCAGGGGGTCTGACCGTCCTTGCTCCCTCATCTCTATGCAGCCTGGGGAAGAACTCGGGAGACTGTCTTCGCCATTGCTCCTGCTCTGATCCGCTGGGGCTGTGCTGAAGAGGGGCAGCTAGGAGAGCTGATGGTGTGAACACGCGTGCTCTGAGCGAACAGGATGATGGGGTGATAACGGCAGGCCCAACGTGCGAACGTGGCAGCGTGCCAAACACAAGCTGCCCAGGCAGGACCTGGGCTCCAAAGCACTTTAATTGAATTCTTTCAGCAAGCGCAGCAGAAAAATTCATAATAAGGTTCCCCCCCCCACCCCAGTTCTATAGTTGTGTGGATCTGGTGGAAAAAAAAAATCACTCTTAACAAGGGCACAGGAGGAATATGGACGCTAACCGTCCTGCACGGTGGGGGAAAGCGGCGGCCGAATCCGGGGCTTCTTGTTTCCAAAGCCACGTCAGGAAGGCTTTCTGCCACCGCCAGCTTTACTGCCCCCGTCAGGACAGGAAAACAAGTTCCGAACCTGGCTCCCCAGCGAGAAATGCAACATTTGTATAATTAAAATTATACTTGTGAAATTCAAACACACTTTAATTTCCTGAGGGCCCCCTAATCAAGTCAGAAGTTCTTACCAAAACCAATTATCTGCTTTGAAAACAGAAGAGGAGACGTACACACACGCAGCCGTCCTGTGGGGGGACCTGCAGCCCGGTCTCTCCTCGGCGTGAGCATCCACATGCGATCCTTTTCTCCCGGGTGGAAGAGGCGGCAAACCTGGTGCTTACGTGTTACGTGTGTGAGTTTAAACATTTTTGTTTGTTTGTTTGCCTTTAGCTATTGAAAAAGTGACATATTTGAGAGCTCTCCCAGAGGGAGCTGAGTCGAAAAGGATTTTTTTTAAAGATATGCATCAATAAATACACATTGTATTTCCACCACCCACTCTTCCCCAGGCCCCATCTGACTTTTTTTCCTTAAGATCTCACAGCCGCTTTTCAATACTTGCCTATTATTGTGTGGAATGCTCACTCGAACTCCATGATAAAGAATAAAATGGAAGCTACCAGCCTCGTTTCTAGCACTGGTGGAGCCAAGTTCTCCCAAGGTCCTATCCAGTAAAGCAGCCGTACCCAGGCTTCTCACCTCTTTACCAGGTTGTCCACTCCAAATGGAGCAGCTTTTCTGGAGTAACTGAAAATTCGTGCACAGGAACAACGTGGAAATAGGGAATACTCTCCAAAGCGCTAAAATATTTAAGAAGTTGTTGTTGCAATGTTTCATTTATACCATCAATATGAAATGTTATCATGCTAGGGCCTTAAAGAAGAAGAAAAAAAGCTGTGGGCCAACAGGTTTTCTCTTCCCACCTGCCTGGAATCCATCTCAGGGATGAGGATACTGAATTCTCACGCCCTTGGCTTTGATGTTCCCACAGTGCCCAGCTCCATGGTCTCGGTTTCCCATGCCACCCACCCAGGCTCCGGCACACACCCGGAAGGGAGAACAAAATGCCTCCCCGTTGAAACGTTACTTTTCAGGAAGCTGGAATGGGTGGAGGATATTGTGGCAAACTGAACAGGGTCCGGTGCGACACTGTCCTCGGAAGACCCGGGGACAAAGCCGAGCTTGCACTAACTAACACACAGGTGCCCATGCTCGCACGCCGAAGAGAACAAACTCGGCTGTGAGCAATGTATGGGAGCTTCCACTTCGAGGGCTCCTGGCCCCTCCCCCAGAGCGGTCACCTCGTTAACGTCACTCATCTTCACGCTGTGTTACTGTGTTACGCTAGGTCTGCCTGCAGTCTGCTCCTGCAGGCAGCAGGGAGACGGCTTCCTCTGTACAAACTTCTATGCACTGGGAAATGATCAAAAGCTCTGATTTGGAGGGAAGAAAAAAAAAACTTTGATAGGGCCTCTCTGCTCCCTCGTTCCCCTCTTCCAGTTTCTTTTTGGTGCTTTATTCAAAATCCACTACACGCTCAAACCATGCTCTGAAAGTCATTTACAACATGCCCGCGTTAAAAAAAAAAAAAAAAAAAAAAGCGCAAGTGATTGCAGTAGCCGGTCTATTTGCAATTGCCCAAAGAGAATAATTCATTTCAGCGGAGGATACAGCTGAAGCCCTGAATACATTCCAACACTGTTTTCTGCCCTTCAAAACAATAAAAATGTAAAAGCCCAGACGAAAGAAGGCCCGAGGTGGCAGGAACGAGACTCTCTTGACCCCTGAGGAATTTATTCTCCTGGATCTTCTAAAGCACTCTCTCCCCAGAATGCATCATCAAGACCATTTTATTAGATTTTTCTAAACCCCTGAAATTGTCACATAATTGAAACAGAAACAGCAATTTAGAGCTCTGAATGGATTTCTTAAAAACATGCTCCCTGGCCCACTCTCACCTCAACCTAAATTTAAAGCCCTTACACGTAAAACCCTATCTGTCTTTTAAATCCTCCTCTACCACGAAAGTTACACATTCCCCTAATGCCTTAGACTTCAGGACATTCGAGAGAAACTCATCCCAGACAACAGGCTAAAAAAAGAATCCATTAGCATTAACTTGCCTGTCACAGCCAGTGACAAATAAATGAATGTGATGCTTTCAGATCAGTCACTGGAGGAACTACCCCCAGGCAGATAAAGACCAAGACTGGGAGACAGAAAGCTCATGGGGGGACCTCTGCACAGCGGTGTCTCAGCTGCCCCTAGCTGCACCCCAGGACTTTGCTCTCAGAGGCAGCAAAAACATAGCATCAGACATGGAGAGGGAAATGAATTCCCAGTGCCCATTGAGCATCCCCAAGATAAAGGATGCATGCCATCTCACTCCTCGAGAGCCTGGACCCCAGGAGCGGGCCAAGCCGCGGACACGTGCTATTCTATCCATCACCCCTGAAAGCAGCGGCGGCACCCATCCACCCATGAGCTACTAGGGAAGGGCCTCCAAAGATCTGGGCAGGGCCATCTGGACCCACTAAGTGCAGACATCACTCCAGGCCCTTCATCTAATCCCCTTAAGAACTCTATGATGTAGGCTCTGTTTAAAAAAAAAAAAAAAAAAAAAAGCCCAACTTACAGATGAAGAAATGAAGGCACAAAACCATTATGTGATTTGTCCAAAATTCCATAGCTAATAAGGGGCATTTAACCACGTGAAGCAGGTTTTCATAAAAGAGGCAACAGACACTGACCTGAAGCTGCCTGGCCAGGTGATAACACAGTTTACTCCTCAGCCTGAGCATTTTACAGCAGCCAGGCGGAGTGCGAGCACCTAAAATCTACCCCGTCATGGCGGGTGGAGCCAGGACACGGGATTCAGACGGACTCTGGTCCCAACACCAGCCCTGACCCTGACTAGCCCTGTGGCCCCAGGAAAGCTGCTTACCCTCCTTAGGCCTCAGTTTAACCATCGGCCGGATGGAGACAACACCAACAAAGGACTGTGGAAAGGATGAAGTTGGAGGCGATTAGGTATATAGAGGCTTAGTGCGGTGCCTGGAACACAGCGACTCACACTAAGCGACAGCCATTATTTGGAGGGAGAATTTTCCTTTCTGATTATTCAAGGTCTCAAAACTAAAATAAAGTGGTATGGCATCCAGGAACCCAATCTGGACCAGATGGGGAGCCTGCTGCTCTCTCTCCTGGAAAGAGAGGGAGAGCGAAGACACCTTGTTGGATTTGGAATACCTCTTCCAGTCGGACCAACCATGCCGGCCTGGCACGACGATGCACCATGGGGCGCTCAGGCCTCAGACCACACTCGCTCACACCTCTCACACCACACGGAAGGCAGAGGTTTTGATTCCAAAACCTCCTGCTCCTCATGGGCAGCCGGCCACTCAACCCAAGCTCACCCCAGGCAGACACAACCTACAAAGTCACAGGCCAGGCTCCTCTGAGCCACAGGGCACATGCATTGGTGTCATGTAAACAATCTGCAATTTCCACACCAAGAAATGACATCTCATGTCTACATACTGCAAGGTCAAGATCACAGCTTGGACAAGGACAGAGCACCAAACTTCAGAATTGTGTCTCTATCATGGCCCCTTGTTAAGGAGGTGGACAGGAAGATGGAAATAAGAGAATGACAGAATTTTTTGTAGCAGCCAAAGAGCAGGGGAGCTGTCTGCCCAGAGCATCATTCCCACAGAAGGGTGTACAGCCCGAGAGAATGCAGTGTGACTGTCACGGAAGGCACAAGTCCAGGAGGAGAAGCTCTCCGTGAAATTGCATCAGCCACAGTCCTACCTGTGACCCCAGCTTCTATATCGGTCCCAAAGAGCTCGTAACATCGTACGGAGCATCCCCGTGACCCTGCGCACATACTACAGGTTCCCCAGCACCTGCCAAGTGAAGCACAAGTTCAGCTGCTTTGCCCAGCATTCAAGGCCTTCCACGACCCGGCCCCAACTCCTCTCCGGGCCTCGCCCCAGAGCATTCTGCAGCACACGCCCTGTGCCACAGCTGCGCACCCTGACCTCTCCTAGCCCGGGTAGGAAACACTGCATTCCTGCCATTCTTCCTTCCTACCTGCTCTTCAGGATCTGGGGCAAAGAGCACCCCTTCCAAGAATCCATCTTCACTCTCCCTCTAAATGCTGCTGCAACCTCTCTCGCCACGCTCAGCGCGGCATGTCCTGTGACACGGGCAGCGCCCCTCCCCCTGGCAGGGAGGCCAGGTGCCTGGAAACAAGAACGGTGTCTCCTGTGTTGCTCTGCATTCATTCTATCTAGATGGAGACCCAGGGTGTGCAAAAGAGCAATACTAAAAGCTAAGGGTTTAATTAGTAAAATATGCTTGTACCCTTAAGACTTTACTGTCCAATGGAGGCATAAGGCCTGAACCTAAAGAACCATAAAGCTCAGAATGAAGGGCCTAACACAGTCCCCAGTGCTGAGCAGAAATGCGGTAAATAATTACCGAATGCTGACAGGGGCGACAGACCGGAGGAAGATAGCCATCCGGTCACTCTCACCCTGCTTAGGGCTTCACACCGTCAGCAGCGGTGTCGGGTGCTTGTCCGCCTACTCACTGCTGATTTGCCCCACTAGAGTGAAAGCCCTATGAGGGCAGGGACTTTGTCTCACCCCCAACTGTCCCCAGAACTGCACACAGGTGCCCAGTAACGTTTGACGAATAAGTGAATGAGTGAGCGCCTGGCACGATGCCTAATGGATTTTTTTTTTTTTTTTTTTTTTTTTTTTGCTAATTTATGATTGTTGAAAGAGTCAGAAGCAAAGAAAAGGTAAAATGCTGTGGAAATCCGGAGAAAGAAGTATGGTGTCCACGAGGGAACAAAGACGGGTTTGCAGAAAAGGTAACAATTAAGTAGGGCTTTGAAAGAGGGGTCCGTTTTATACAGGAGTGAGAAGGAAGGACAGAGCAGGTGAGAGCAGAAGCACCGCTATTTGGGGAAGGGAGACATTCAGGTTCAAGGAAGCAAAAGGCAGACAAATCGGGGAAATAAGCTGCAAGAAGATCCCCCCCTACCCCCCAGCACCACCCCCTCCGCCCCCCCACACCGACTGCTCTTGAAAGACGTTCCCTATCTGGCTAAGTTTAGACTTTGTTCACTGGGCACCGTGAATCCATGGAGGGTGTCACGAATCCCCCAAAACGGGCAGACCCAGAGTCAACAATGAAAAACAATTAAACGAGCTCTTAGGCAGTGAATCCGCCAGATCAAACAGGAGGACGGAGATGATGAGCTACGACGTCTCCCTGACCGAAGAATGTTCGGGTTTAAAAATACAAAATAGGACAGGAAGGAGGGGTGCTAACTCCAGGGGCACCCAAGACGGTCCGCTGGCTCCTCAGAGAGTGCCTTCCTCCTCCTCCCTCCCTGGGGGACAGAGAAGTTTCACTTGTCTGCCAAAATCCTCCAACATAGAACACAGGAGACTGACCTTAACACTGAAACAAAAGCATGTGAGGAAAAGCAGAATCCAGCGTAAGGGCGTTTGTAGGACGAGGTGCCCCTCCTCCCGAGCTGACACCTGCTGCTGACGGGGACGCAGGAAGGAGCTGCACTCTGCAACCAGGAAGAGGCTGAGCCACCAACCCACCAGGGTCCTGGCCCTGCGGACAAGGGCGGCGGGCACACCGCCCCCTCCCCCAGCTGGGAACCAGAAACCCACCGAGGGCTGTTAACTGCGGCTGCCGAGATGACAGCTGCGGATCATCCAAGATGGCAAGATGCTAGAACGACCCGACCCGCAGCAGCAGGGGAAGGCCAGATGCCGAAAACTCACCCCTCGCCCTTGAGAAGCTGCCAAGAAACCGCTCCCCCGGAACAGGAGGTGCGCGTGTCAGACGCCCGTGCGGCGCTGCACCCATCTGGAGGCCTGCGCGACAGAGCCTTCCCAGGCACAGAAAAACCTGGCTTCTAGCTCAGGCGCACCGCAACTCAGCTGTGTGACTGAGGGCAGGGAACAAACTTCCCTGGGCGCAGCGGCCTCCACGGAGAAAGGAAAAGGCAGGCGGAATTCAACGGAGGCATTTACCAGGCAGTTACGGACCGCCAAACCATCAACAGCCCCCTGCCGTCAGGGGGCTTACTTTCCAATTCAGATCTTTCTTAGGTCAGTTTTACCATGATTTTTTTTTTTATTCTACAAAAATAATTCGCTAACAATAACATTTTTTTGCCAGGTGCCAGGCAAAGACTTCTTCATTCACCTTGGAAACAGCTGCAGGCTGAGCACCGCAGTAACCCTGTTTTAAAGGGGAGGAAAGTGAGGCTAGGAGGGGCTTAGGTAACTCGCCCAGCGTCACCAGCTGTGACCACAGGCAACCGGAGACAGGTTCCCCTCAATCAACAGGTAAGGTTCTGGTCTCTAAAACTTAGGGAGCAAAATGGCAACAGAGGGAAGTGGGGGGTGCTTTCTTATACATAGGGGTAATGAAGGCAGATGCTGAGTTAGGCCCAGACTCACTCTCCCCGTAAGATGCCAGGAAGTCTTTGGGGTCCTCCACACAAGAAAAAGAACCCACAAGCCTGAGCAAGACTCTCCCAGGCGGCCCACGCGGCTGCCCGAAGGGACGGAAGGTTGTGTGTCATGACTGATCTCAATCATGTCCGTTTCTCCGAAGGCTTCAAATTAAGTCATCTGGTTAGAGTAGCACGACCATTTTAATTTTTAAAAAGACAGAGGGGGAAACTCTTACATATTTCACAAAATGAAATAATCATCCAAAGAAAGAGAAAGATACAGAACACACTGATCTTCCTCTGATCAAAATGTACTCCACTAATGAACGGCCACTAGTCTCCGAAGAGGGGCCCCTGGACTAGCTAACGAAGCTGCACTCCGCGTCACTTGAGATGCGAACATTTACATCGCGAAGGGGGACACATGAACTGCAGGACTCAAAACCCTGCCTTTGGTCACCCATTAAAATTCTGATCAAAACAGGTTGTTGCTTACGTGATACACTAAAGAATATTATGACATTACTAATACAAAGTCTGTTCCTCACTGCCAGGGACTTTCTGCCGTATTAAGTTACAGTTTCTTTCCATTGGTCTTGTTTTAACACCTCCACGGAATATTTCTCTGGCGAATGTTAGCGAGGAAAGGCCGCCAGGAAGCGCTGAGATGAATTTTAGCTGGAACACACGCCCACATACCACTTACAAGCTTCTCACCTAGTCACCAAGGATGGGCAGAGTTCAGCTGGCCCCTGAGACCCTACACACAGGCACAGAAGTTTTACTGAAGGGAGATAAGCAAGAAATAAATAAGGCCTGACATAAAGTT
Source organism: Anoura caudifer (assembly GCA_004027475.1). NCBI lineage: Eukaryota > Metazoa > Chordata > Mammalia > Chiroptera > Phyllostomidae > Anoura > Anoura caudifer. The sequence continues at coordinate 43,133 of PVKU01001106.1, read as the reverse complement.
CTCTATGCCAGACAGCTGGGTTTGGGCCTCTGACATCCCCATGGCCGAGCTCACATTCTATCAGAAAATCACCCTGCACAAGGAAGGCACGTTCTCCCCTCCCGAACTCCCCGTCCCCGCACACCTCTGCCAGTTCCCCTGGGGCACCCCAGCTTCCCTGGGGTGGAGCAACTCCAGAACCTACTGAAAAGATGCCCCGAGGAGTCTGCTGGAGAGACAGCTACCAGCCAGTAGCCTACAATGGGATGATGTCACAGGGGTTGGGCTAATCACCCAACCGTGGAACTTCCGTGTCCTGAGATGCAGGCTGCGGTTGTGCTCCTCGAAGCCTGCTGACCACTCGGGGTCACTCGCTCTTTCATTAAGGAGAAGCCGTACAACACTGCCCCCACAGGGGAGCACACTGGGAGAGGGCCCAGCTCTGGAGCCAGGTTGCCTGGGTGGGTCCCCTGCACCACTTCTCAACCCACCTGCACCTTGGTTTCCTCAATGGAGATAATACTACTACCCACCTCAAGGGACAGAGGTGAAGACTAAATGAGTTAACACACATAATGTCCCTACCGCAGCACCTGGCACTTCAATTCCATTCATGTCACGTCATTGCCAGCTCTGACTGGATATGGGGGCCTAACTAAAGTCCCAGCAGACACAGCAGGTAACACATGGGCATCACGCTGCACCAGGTCTTTTCGTATTTTACCTTTATTAATTTACTCAGCCCACGCAAAAACTCGATGAGATGGGCAAACTGGGTTTCAGGGAAGTTCCATGATTTGCCCAAATGCACAAAGCTAATGAGTGGCACGGGCAGGAGCCGGAGTCAGGCTGCCGAGCTGGAAAACACCAATCACCATGAAAATGCCTGTTAAACCAACAACGGTGGTGGTGGTGAAGATGTGCAAGGCCCTCACCCCGTGCCAGGCTCTTCTACTCTTCACAACAACCTGCTGAGGGAGCTGCGGCTGCCCTTCCATTTTACAGATGAGTAAACTGAGACCAAGAGAAGGCAGCTTGCTCGATGCCACAGACTGGGGATTCAGATGGAGATAATGGACAAGAAGGTCCTTTGGAAGGCATGCAGCAACGAGCAAGGCACTGCTATGGCCTCCCTAGAGTCCCACGGGGAGATGACCTCCCCCAATGACCTCCCCCACCTGGTTTAATGGGAGTTCACATCTAGGTGTGACAGTTGACCTAAAACATCCCAGGCTTGGGATGGGGGGAGGGTTGGAGAGTGGGGTGGGTGGTATGTGTGTGTCCACTTTGACAAGTTTAAGAAATATTCTGTATCATTTTCAAGTTGAATGCATCACTGGAAAACCAAATGCCACAGTATATGAAAATGAAATAGTGCCTCCTTGGTTAAAAAGGGAGGCGGAGGTAGGTGGGGCATAGGAGAAACAGGCCGCACCTCCGGCCTGACCGAGTCAGGGGTTTCCCAGTTTCCCTCCAGGATAATCTGACCCTGGGTCCGGCGGATCAAATGACTAACCTGGAAATTTGAAGAATCACACTTACGGAAGAAACAGCAATTCTTTCAAACCCGGGAAATACTGCTTATTCTGGAAGCCTTTCTTAAATGTCAAGGATCACACAGAGTTTGGAAAGCAACCTTTAAACAGTTAAGACGGTCCCAAAGTTTGTGCTCAGTACAAAAATAATCTAACCTCTTTCGCTCATTAAGTCCTATTATTTGCTTAACATGAGGGAAAAAAATGCCTTAAGAAAGTATTTCACTATATTTACTTAAGGGATTTGTGTTTCCTTAGAAAGAAAGAAAGCAAAAAAAAAAAAAAAAAAGGGAAAGAATGGTGTGGAAGAAAGAAATAGAAAAAAGGAAGGAAAGAAGAGAAGAGGGAGGGAATCGTATGGCAGGATCAGACTTGTAATTCTCAAAATGTCACCCACAATCCCAACTTTTCCTTCATAACGTGCCGAACCATCCTCCCCCCGCCTTGTCACGACGACCAGGTTCCACTTCTGGGAGACGGTGCTTAAAGAAACCAACTGAACTGGCCTGAGTCACAGCCCGTTCCCTTTATGACTTATAATCGGAAGCTTCACCTTTCCCCCTTTCCTTAAAAGAATGCCAAGGCCACAAGGTGCAGATAACGTCTTTCCTCCAGAAAAAAAGCTTAATGAAAAAGTGCAAACCTGACACGTAAGCCCTCGGCCCTCCCGCTCTCACCTCAGGCTCGGGCAGCTGCATTCCCCTGGCCACCCCTGGCAAGCTCAGTGAAACCACGTCGGTGACACACTTCTGAAAAAGTGAAGGCCTATCTCAAGCCTTCAAGCAAGTCCTGTAGTACCACTCGGACAAGCTTACAACCTTTCCAGAGCCTCTCCGCCCGGGTACCAGCCCTTGCACAGAGTGGCAGCACCCTGGGTTTCCAGCGTGCCCTGGTTTACCCAGCCGACCTGGGACCGGGACATCCACGGGCTCCTCTGTCAGGCTTAGGGCTTCATGGGTCTACCAAGCTGTTTACTTAAATTCTACTGCTCCCCACGAACTCCAAGTTAAAAGGCCTTCAAAAGAGTACCCTCCAAAAAAGAGTCACAAGGAAATGCCCAACTTTTCCTGATAGGATCTCAGCACTGCTTAAAAAATAAATAGAACATTTGCATAAATATTGCAACACAGAGCTACGTCCTCCCACTAAGGATCAGGCCTGTCCCTGCACTAGCTGTATGCTCGGAACTCACCTCCCGGTGGCTCGCTTACAGACACAGGTCACCTCAGAGCGCCTGGCCTGGCCTCTCGCAGCCACACGCTGTCACCCTGGAGGAGCCGTGGGCACCAGGTTTCAATGCTGCGTGGCCAGTGCCCTGTTTGAAACTCGAAATCCTTGGCAACCGACTCTGAGTGCTACAGTCCTACTGCTGATTCTCCTACTTACCTTGGGTTGCGCTCGACGAGGAAATGCAACTTTGGGGTCAATCTGGGGAAAAAAAAGGAGAAGTGGGAGTCAACTGCAATGCTTTGAGGAGAGGAAAAAATGTATGATTAATCACCTAATTATTAATCACTCATTTCTCAGGCTTATAATCCATCTTTTAGTAACTTCCAGGGCAACCCAAAAAGTTTTATAGACTTGGATCCAAACATTACTGGTTTCTCCCAAAATGTAATAAATAGAACTAGCCTTTCTGAAACACCATGTATTTCATTGTGTGATGCTGTTAATAAACCAGATCTCATGCGTTCTTACTGAGGCGGGGCCTCTCTTCCACAGACAGTGAATGGTAAATGGTAGCTGCATCTACCTAATCTGCAATGTATGGCTAGGAGAAAAGATTGGAACATCATCACTGAAAAAAATCATAACCTGAAAATTCAATGTGAGAATCTTCCAGAAGTAGATGGCATTTCTTTTCCCCCGTGAGAACTAAACAACACAGGAGGGCAAGGGGATTCCAAAAATTTTTTAAATCAACAATATCTAAAAACTACCCCCCCAGATCTCCAACACAATGCTTTACTTGAATTCACGCGTTTGCACAAAAGTTACCTAAGATTAATCAAAGGGAAAGTTTATTTTTTTGTTATAGCTCAAAAGAAAACAGGTGTCAAAAAAACTATGGAGCCTGACTTGGTTCTTAAAATAATAATAATAATAATAATAATAGAAATAAAAAGAAATGTGAGCTAAATCCACTTTGATTTTAAAAATCACAGAGGGTCAAAAAAGAAAAAGAAAAAGAAAAAGAAAAAGAAAAAATCTCCAAACAACCTAAACCCAAATTAGAAAAGAAAGGCCATCAAGAGGAAAGGATTAAAAAAAAAATTACTGAAAAAAGCCAGAATGGAGTGTAACAATCAGGGTATTCCCCGACCCTACCCCAGTCCCAGTGGGAAAGTATCTTCTACCCTGGGTTAGACCACTCACAGAACACAGGAATCTCCATCAGGGACTGGCTTTAACATTCAAAACAATTCCCATGGAAGCGTCTGAATCGAACAGGCTACGGGAGAAGTTGTTGAATAGAAAATACGGGGAGGGAAGGGATAATAAAATATTCCCATTGTTGGTTTTCATTAGATTTCTAAATGTCATGAGTCTTTGCGTAAAATTTAACGTAGAGAGTGGCACGCATATTGCTACAAGTTATTTATAGGCTTTGGCTCTCGTATTAAAATTTTCCCCTTTTAAAATGTAAATCTGAACCTTGATTTCAGTTCTGCTGTGGGGTTAAAAAAAAATGCTCTGGGAAAAAGCACGGAGGGAGGAAAGGCACACGATGATTCCGTTCGCAGACTTAACATCCCGCAGGACCCCGGCGGGTAAAACATGCAATAATCTACCACTTTTATTAAGGTAAAGACCTGACATAAGTCTGCAACGTGTTTGTTTTCTACATGTCAGTGGCACCTGAGAAATGAGAGATTGTTTTTCCAAAGCAAAAAGAGACAGAAATCTCTGATCTAGAAAACTACCCTTTCATCCAGATTAACATTACCGCATCTACAGGTGTATTCAGCACTGACTAGAGCTGTCTACAAGAGAAATACAACAGGTGTGGATTTCCATTCTGTTGACCAAACATAAGACAGATACGTCTCCTCATAAACACTCCCGAAGTCTTTTTTTTTTTTTTTTTTTTAAACTGACAGGTACGCAATTGGGAGAATAAGTCATCTTGTTTGTAGGGTAAAAGGTGAGGAGGGACCGGACATGTGGGGGAAGAGGCCAGAAGCTGAGGGGATGGAGCATGAAGAGAATGGAGCCCAATAAATGTGTGTGTGTGTATCTAAAATCACAGAACGCAAAGCCAATTCCGAATTCCTGTATTGTGTGTCGTGATAGCAGCATGTGGTACCACAGAGAGAGGTCGTCGGTGTGCTGCTGAGATGTCCGAGGGAGAAGACAGGTCAAGGGAAGTATGGCAAATCCCAACCTTTTGCACGTCCCTGTCAACTATTTTTTTTTAAACGAACAAAAAAGAAAACTACCAAAAATTAAAACATTAGTTAGTTAGGTACAGCTCTACTTACTGTAGCTACAAATCCTCTAGGAAAAGACTAGGGTACTATTTGGGATGTGAAGGGCCATTACCTAAACAAAGCTTTTAAGGTAAACAAGATCCTCTGTTTCCATGTCAATAAACCAACTGCTTCTGCCTCCTGCACTGAACGGTTGAAACAAAGTCAAAAGCTATGTTATACTAAATCATAGTGACTAAGACACGTCTACAAACAATTAGGGAGGGCGTGCTGCAGGCTTTGCACCCGATACTGAGGGATCGGACCCACTGGCCCCTGCAGAAACCAAATACTCTTTCTCCCACTCAGAGTGGGTGGGCGGAGGGGGTGCATAATACATTCCTGAATATGCTTAGAAATAGTTGTCCTCTAATTTTCCAACCTTTTTAAATAACTAGCCAAAAAGTTGAAGAGTAAAAAAAAAAACCTCTCCGAATATGCATGATCAACCTACAAATGATCATCCCTGAAATTAGAGGACCTCCAAGTGCAAAAAGGCTGGGCCAGGGAATATGGCAAATCCAGCAATTAATAAAGCAGCTTAGAAAGTGTGGCTTTGCTTGGGGAGTAGGGAAGCCATGCACCTCACCTCTGATCAGAGAAAGAGAGTAAATTTGCAAAGTCAAGGCAGGTGCACCAAAAGTGGCCAGGGTTTTGTTTTTCTTTTTTCTTTTTTTCCCCTTCTCTTCTATTCAATGTTAAAGCCAAAGGGACTTAGAAGATCACCTCAGTTCCACTCCTTTATTTTAGACAGGAGGGAAGTGAGGCCTGAGACGGAAGCAACTTTCCCAAGTTCAAAAGGGACTGCTGGGACTAGAACCCAACGGCTTGCCTTGTCCCAGACCCCACCAGAGAAGTGAAGTCTCAGGCAGCCCAGCACTGCATCCCAATGTCACCTCAGGGCCCCTGCTTTGGCAGATGTATAAAAACTGTGGGGAAATTCTAGAAGACATAAAGGGAAGGGAGGAGAACACAGAGCCAACACAGGGGTCTAAATAAAACACTACACATCCAGCCCCTCCCATTAGTGTATTATCATGCACTGATACTCTTTCTTTCCTTCCTCTTCTGACCTCCACCCAGATACCTCCCCCCACCCTCCAACACCAGGCTTTAAAACCTTATAATGCTATAGAAGTACCCACGCTCAGAATAAAGGATCTGAGAAAGGAAAGGAAAAAAAACAAATCACTTTGAAAGCCAGGGCCTTATCAGCCTTAGATTTCACGCCATCTGGAGCCACCCACTGGATGCCCAGCTTGGCCCCGGGAGCGCCTCCTTTCCTTCTCAAACCCCATTTCAAATCCGAAGTGCCCCAAGAGGAACCTGTTGCCTGGACCTGGGGTGAGCGCCCCCTCCTCCTGCCCCTCCCCCAGGGCCGGGGAGCAGGCTGCGCCTCTGAAAGCCTGTTCCCACAGCCCCATTTGGTAACATGTGATGTACTCTGCTGACAAAGAAAAGTTACCTTTGCTCAGTGGTGCAGCTTCTTTGCACGGTCCCTTGGCCTTGAAAATACACGCCCCCCCCCCAGGCCGACCCCTCCCCCAAGCCTAGTTCGGCAGCAACTGCAATTGCTGTGGAACAGGCTCTAAAAAGAAAACCCGAAACACGGCGATGGTAACAAACTTTAGTGCCAACTCCCGAGCTCTGCTTCAAAGTACCCGGCTCTCAGCACAGAAGCAAAAGAAGGCACTGTCCCTTTAAATGGGGCTGTCAATGCCCAGGATTAGTCCTGAAAAGGGGCGAACAACAACAACGACGAGGACGACGACGAGAAGCAACCTACCGTCTTGGAATCTAACTCATGGTGGGGCTGACCTAGTACTTTATCTACACTTGCTGGGTCTGCGAACGTGACGAAGCCGAAGCCTCTGAAATGAGACAAAGAGGGAGAAAAACAAACAAGAAAATGTGACACCACTGAAAGCAACAGGGAGTGAGCCCTACTGCAGAATGGAGAGCAAAAGTTGCCCCCTCCGCGCCCCCCACTCCCGTCCTCCAAAACCCCTCCGGTCTACAGCCCTCCACCTCGCAGGAAAATACACCAAGGTTAATGGGGGAAGTGGAACGAGGGCAGGGACGGTGGAGGTAACTTGGAAAAAGCTGGTGTCTCCACTCTTTCGCCACCTCAGTTTCCTCTCTTCCTCCTCCCCTTCCCTTTCTTAACGCTTTGTTTTATCCCGATGAAAACCCGGCACTTAGAAGAGATTCATCCAGCTTTCTAAGAGGGACTTAAGAGTTTGGGGAGCGGGGAGTGGGAAGAAGCGTACGTTTTTTAAAACTGTATGGAAAGTGAATGAAGCCGAATGTCATTTTCAACAGGAGAAAGAGAAGCGACGGGAAAATGACTTAAGGCGGAGAGATGGGTTATCTCTATCCAGGCAGAGTTCAAGCCCCAATTTATAATAACCTTTGAGGTTATGGGGGTGGGGGTGGAATAGAGCGGCGTTCGAAACCAGCCACATGCCTGAGCCCCATTCTAAATCCGCTTAGCTACTTCCGAAGACACCTCCAAAAATAACACTTAAACTTTGTTCTAAAATAAAGGCAAAATCCAGAAAGGAATGGTTTACCTGGAGCGTTTCGTAGTGGGATCTCTCATGACCATACATTCTCTAATTTCTCCAAATTTGCTAAAATAGTCTCTAAGGCTATCTGTAGAGAGAAAAAGAGAGAGATGGGGGGGCGGAGAAGGTGTGGAGGAAAAAAGCAATGCAAATTTTGATCAAGGACAAAAACCAAAAGTAGTTTTCTGTTGTTATTCTGTTTTGTTTTTTGCATTTTTTGCACACGCGGGAGAAATTCGGCAACAGAGGTCGCGTAGAGGGCTCGGAAAGGATTTGCTATTTAAAAAAATAACCTTGCACAGGAGAAGTGGGGAGTCAATGGCGGGGGGGGGGGGCTCCTACACCGGGATAACAAAGAGCAATAAAGAAGCCAAGAAGGGGGGGACCCAGGCGTCCCCCCCTCCCTCCCTTACCTGGTGAGGTCTGCCAGCTCAGTCCACCGATAAACATTTTACTAGAGGGAGAAAACATAACAGAAGTGAGCACCGATGTCAGATCGGCCATTTTGACGTGTAACTTACAAAAGCTAAAAGGAAAGCGGGGGGGAGCGAGCAAGCGAGAGCCGGGAGGTGGGGTGGGGGAGAAGGTGACGGCGAAATGCAATCCAAAGGTGTGTAACTTCCACGGGGGGGGGCGCGCGGGAGGGGCGGGGGGGCGCGGGAGATGCCGAGCTCCGCGCACCGCCGTCCCCGCCGCTGCAAGGAGAGCGAGCCCGAGGCGGCGCGGTGGGCAGCGGCTGGAAACTTACCCGGGGTCGTGCTGGGAGTCGTTGGCGCTGCCCGAGGTGCCTTGGCTCCCATTTGCCTCCATATCTGAGCCCCCCCGCCCCCCCACCCCCAAAAATCCGAGCCCCACAGCGATCGGAGCGGAGCGGCGGCCGACTCCGAGCCCCGAGATCTCCCGCTCCCTCCTCCCCCTCCTCCTCCTCCCCCCCGCCCGGGCTCCTCCGAATCTCTCTGCGAGCGGCGGAGCCGGGGCAGCGGCGAGAGCCGTCACACGTGGGCTCGGCTTAGCTCAGCCCTGCTGCTCGCACACCCCCCCGTCCCCGCCCCCCCGGCCCATCCCCACCTCTCCCCCTCCTCCTCCCCACCCCCATCTCCTCCTCCTCCTCCCCCCTCCTCCCCGGCGCACGTGGGGCGGAGTTCTATAACGTCGTGTAACCAATGCCGGTGACGTCACGCACCCTGGTGCGGCCCCCGCCTGTCCGCGCGCGCACAAGCGGCCCCCCGCGGCCGGACCCACGGGGCAGTGCGCGAACCCTGCCGCCCGCGGGGGCCCCGCCTCCGGGCGGTCCGGGCGCCGGGTATGGGGGAGCGCACCCCGACTTTCTTGAATCACATGGGCTGCGTGGAGCGGGTGGACCGGGGGAGGGGGAGGCGCGGGGAGCTAGCGGCCGATCCTCAGTCGGGCTGGGGAGAAGACGACCCCCGCTAGTTCGGCCTCTCCATTCAAGTTCGCTGGCCGCGGCCGCCGGGATCCGGGGATGGCACCAGACGCCCGCCCGCCTCTGCGCCTTTTTTCCAGCCACCGCGCAGAAATTTAGGTCAAGGACGTCGGGATCAAACCCAAACCCTGGCGCTCCTCTCGGGCGGACCCCGAAACCCCCCAGAATCGGGGGGCTTCAGGATTGCGGAGACCCTCTCGCATAAACACCAGCCACAAGTTTTATTTTCCTTTCGCGCTGGAAGTTCTCTTTGGCTCTCGCTGCACACCGGCACGTCTTGCGCCGCTCCCCGCCCTTCCCCGGCAGAGGTACGAATCCGTGCCCGGGAAAGGTTATTTTGGAACTTTGTGAAACTAACGCGATTCCAGGGGTGAGAAAGTGACGAAGAAGGGGTTTCCGCGCTAATCATACAGCGTTTTAAAAAATAATAAAATGGGTTTATAGGCGGTCAAGGTCAAATTATGGGGGTTCAAAGCAAAATTTTGTATGTAGTGAAAAATAGTTTTGAAGCGTCTCTGGGATGGCTGAGAAGGGGGTTTATTTCAGGAAACTCCTCTCCAACTCTTCCCGCATACTTTTATTATGTCTATACCAAGATAGTAAAATGCTTGCGATTAAAATAATCCAAGCCCCCAGTCATCTGGGGAGGTAGCCAAGGGTAGCTTCAGACATCCCCTCCCCGCCACCCACCACCTTAAGAGCTGTGTGGTGCAGCTACAGATACTAGCACACAGTAGGTGATTTATAAATACTGGCTTCATCCCTTCCTGCGCTGAAAACTCCAAAAAGACAATGTTGTTAGCTTCCCAAAGGCATCTCACACTTTTCCAGCAGATTCCAGGCTGGCCAAATTCAGGCTGGATTTGATTTACGGAGTATTTAAAACAGTTATCCCTATTGTTTTAAATTATTACAATACATTGAGTTAATATGGCATGAATTGATGCCCAGTTAACACTTTTCCATTAAATTGCCATAGGATTAGGACACAACGAAATACACTCAACACCAAAACTATACCAAATCCACTGTGGGTCTTGGAAAATTGGAAGATTTGGAAAATCTAAACACCAGTCAAAGACTTGGGTGACCAGACTGTTAATCTCCCTGTTTCCTAAATTGGGATAATTCCTCCCTGTCAGGATTGATGGGGTGAGAGGAGAAAGTGAAATGAGCAAATACAAAAGTGCCTTTTTCACTGTAAACCTAGAAGGGTCATGCTTATTATCAATCATTACTTCATCTGACTTTTAGAAGGTGCTCGAAAGCTTTATACCAGGAGCTCAAGCATTTTCTGTAACTTCAAGCTGCTTCCCCAGTCATCTGTGGTCTGATGTGTTTAAGAGCCAGTTGTTATTGTGGTAATTGTTTATTGTGATTATTCTCAATGACAAAATGCAGGCAACAGGTAATTGGTTTGTGTTTGGGATTTTTTTTGCTAGAACTGCAGACCGTCAGAGGTGGAAAGGTCTTTCCCGATCAGCCACTCATTTTACATCAGGGTCCCAGAGGAGCCAAGCTCACCAGGCCGTGCCCTGCCCCCACCGGTCAGCTCCTAAAAGGGGTTCTGGCCATCAGCACAATGCCCTTTGGCTCTCCTGCCCGCGTATTTATTCTGTCCTTCACAGGGCGAAAGTGGGTTGCCCTTGCTCCCTGTTGGAGACTTACACGAGCTGGTAATGAACCGAATTAAAACCCTGAGAGGGGCTAGCACTGCAGTTACAGAGTCAGCGAGAGAGCTAACACTTAAATCTCCATGTTTACTTACATATTTTTCACTTAGATGCAGTAACATTTACTCTTCGTGGTCTATCGTTCTATGAGTTTTGACCAACGCCCAGAGTCAGGTAACCATAACCAAGATACAGAAGAGTTTCATTGTCCTAAAAAAATTCCCTCCTGCTGTCCTCCTCACTACGTTCATTATAATGGCTTATTATTAATAGTATGCATTTCTTCTCCAGCTCACTCACTAATGTAGCCCCTGGGTCAGGAGAATTCCAGAAGCACAATGTCAGTCCTCCACCTCTTAAAATCTTGACAGCCGGTCACACTGTTGGATACTCCCTTCCTGTAACTCACTTTTTCCTGGGCATCCTTGATGCTGGCATCTTCTGGTTTCCCTCCTCTCTCTCCAGCCATTCCTTCTCCGTCTCTTTGCCCTGGCTCGTCCTCTGACTGTCCTTTAAATATCGGTGTTCATTCTTTCCCCCATCTTCACACCCTCTCTGGGCGAGCTCCTCCGAGGGATGGGTTTAAATACCACCGACAGGCTGATGCCTCTCAAAATCAGGCTGACCTCCCCACCAAGCTCTAAACTGTTTAATTTCCTACTCAATACCTGTAACCTTAGCCTTCCTAAAGGTCCCCCAAACTCAGCATGTCCAAAACCTTGCTTTCTTCTCCTAAATCTGAACCTCTTTTAAGGTTCCCTCCACCATCCTAGAGACAAAGTTGACCCCTCTCCAGGTTGACCGCTTCCCAAGTGCAATCTATCACGAAAGTCTGTAGGATGTAGTATTTCGGTCTTCCTAAATATCTCTCAAATTCATCTTTCCTGCTACCACACCCTCCTAAACATTCTTCCTACCCTCATTCTTATTCCACTAATGTGTCTGGAGAGCTTTCCCTAACCTCTCTGACCAGGTCGGATACCCCTTGATGTGCCCTGTTCTCATCCTGCTGGAATGTCTTCTAGGTACCTTAGCCTGTGTGATCATTTGCTTTATTGCTCATCTCTTCCTACAAGCCCTAATCTCCTGTCCATTCCTGCTCTGCGTGTATTAGCACAGTGCCTGTTGGTGCATGGTGGACCCTCAATAAATATTTGCTGAGTGACTGAAAGGATGAATGAATGAATGAAGGTCAACATCTAATTTCACCGTAGGATGATTTTTTTTTTTTTGTATTCATGTCTATGAGTCAAATTGGCTGTAATTTTTCCTTCTTGTATTGCATTCGTCTGGTTATACTGGCCTCATAAAATGAACTGGTAAATGTCCCTTCTTTTTCCATTTTCTGGAACAGTGTGTATAAAATTGGAATTAAGTGTTCCTTGCATGTTTGGTAGAACTTGCTGGTAAAATGTCTGGGTCTGGGATAAACATTTCCTAGGTTGAGTTTTAACTACTGATTCTATTTCTTTAGTGGCTCTGGTTGTCTTTAGGTTTCATATTCTTCTTGAGTCAATTTTTACACTTTAGATTTTTCAAGAAAATTATCCACATCACCTAGGTTTTCACATTTGTTAATAAAATGCTGTTTATAGCTTTCTCAATAAATTTTCTCTGCTGCATCCATCCAAAATGTCCATTTTTTAAAATTACAAATATTATTGGATATGGGTCTTCTCTTTTCTGGATCAGTTGTTCTAGAGAGCTCCCTTTTCCATTTAACTAGTGTTTCCTCCTACTTTCTACTAGTGTTTTCAAAGAATCAGCTTGTAGTTGGGTTAACACTGTTTTCTTTCAATAACTTTTGCTTTTATATATTATCGAGATCCCTTACATATAAGAACATATATCACATATAAGGATGTCTATAATATATAAGATACATAGCATGTGATTAACACGTATTGCATATTATTCTCTTCTCTCCTTGGGTTTATTTTGTTGCCTTTTAAAAAATTTCTTGAACTGGTGGTTAAAGTGATTAACTTTCAGACTTGCCTCTCTTTCTCTCTCTCTCTCTTCAACATTTAAGGCTACAGATTGCACCCTGGGTGCCTGCCACTCAAACTGCATTCCAAAAGATATATAGAATTTTTGTTATCATCACAGGCACAGCATATTTAGATTTCAAATATGATTTCTTCTTTGGCTCACTACGTGTTTTGTTTTGTTATTTTTTACATTTCTAGACATAAGTTTTTTGTTTTGACTTTTTAGTTATTTGTGTCTAGCTTAACTGAATGCAGGCCAGAGGAGGTAATCCGCATGAAGCAGGTCCTTGTTATTTGTAGAATCTTCCTTCAGTAAATGGTCAGCTTTTCATCAATAGTCCATGTGGTTTTGAAAAGAATAAGTATGCTTTAATTGTCACGTGCAGCATTCTATTTGGGTCTGTTAAATCAAGCTTATGAATTATGGGGTCCAGATTCTCTATAGCCTTAGGAATGGTTTCTCTGCTTGATCTATCACTCTTTATAGTGGTACATAAAAATCTCCTTATATAAAGGAATTTGCCAATTTCTCCTTTAAATCTCTCAAACTTTCCTAGAGAGGAAAATTAATTTTAAAGTGTGGATAAGGTACATGAGAAAGGGCTGTTCAAATCTATGACTCTGCACTTTTCTCACTTTTCACATTTTATTTCTCTTTTTGCTTTATGTGTTTTGAGGCTATATTATTAGGTATATACAAGCTTGGATAGACTGTGTTTTCTGAGTGAACTCTTTCTTCAACATATGCACAGATGATCTTTAAATTTGGTGCTTTTTGCTTTAACGTCCACTTTGCCTGCTATAAATAAAACTCCTCCAGCTCCTAGTGAGCATTTGCCTGGCGCATCTTCTTTCGTCCTTTTACTTTCAACCTTACTATGTCCATTTAAGTTTTGGGTGAGCCCCTTGTTCATTTATTTGTTTCATTGACTACTTCATTTAGCCCATTTACACTTAATGTGATTGCCGATATTTTTAATGGAACTTAGGGGTGCAAGAATGTATCAATCAGAATGTCTGGCATAAACATACTGTCATCACTGGGTATATTCATGACCTTGTTTTACTTCATTGTATTTTTGGATGTCGCAAATACCTGTAACCCTACTCAACTAGAGGATGAGAACGGTAACAATAACAACACCATGTGTTCCTCCCCATCCGTGCCCTGCTCTGAAGTAACTTCCAGTCTCGTTCTTGTATTCGCTTTTTAAAATATTTTATTTATTTATTTTTAGAGAGAGAGGAGGGGAGGGGAAAAGAGGAGGGAGAGAAACATCCATGTGCAAGAGATACATCAATCGGTTGCCTCTCACATGCCCCCAACTGGGGACCTGGCCCACAACCCAGGCATGTGCCCTGACTGGGAATAAAACCCATGACCCTTTGGTTCACAGGCTGGCACTCAATCCACTGAGCTGCACCAGCCAGGGCTCAGTCTCATATTTGTTATTCTTTTGCTTTTTAAAGAATTTCCATCAAATTTTTATCATATGCTTGTTTTAATATTTTATGAAGAATTTCCAAGGCTTTATTTTTACTCGACATGATAGTATTAAGATTCAACTAGATTGTTGCATCTGGCTGTAGTTCATTCCTTTTCGTAGTTGTATACTATTCCGTGGGTGACTAGGCCACAGCTGGGTCTGTCCATTCTCCTGTCACAGGCGTTGGAGTTGTTCTGATGTTTTGCTTTTGCCAGCAGAGCTGTCACGAGCATTCTTCTCTTCTGCTGCATGTAGGCAAGAATCTCTCTTTGGAGTGATTACTGGGTCGTAAGATACATGAATGTAAAATGTTACAACATAACGCTAAACTATGTTCCAAAGTGCTCTTCAGTTTGTATCCCCACTAGTGATGTATAAGGCAGCCTATTAATGTACTGACTGCCGACATTTTTTACATTGTCTTCTTTCTCATTTCACAGCTGATATTTATTCTGTTTTCTTTAAGTTTTTTGTTTACTTTCTTCCTTCTCTGCTATAAGAGTTTTTTGCTTCCCTTTCCTCTTTAACTGATTCAAAAGTTATAGGTTCTGTTTCTATTATTTTAGTGGTTACAATTTTTAACCTGTACACTTGACCCAACCAGCCCTAACGCTACACAGTAAGCTAAGAATGCTCCCAACTTTAGTTCATGCCCCTTTTATGTGTTATTTTAGACCCACCTGGTTCTTACACCCCGAAGTTGAATCACTGTTGTCATTTCATTTTCACTTAAGACTCTTTTTTTTTTTGTTTTTGAGAGAGAGAGGGAGAAATATCAATTTGTTGTTCTACTTATTTATGCATTCATTGGTTGCTTTTTGTATGTGCCCTGACCGGGGATTGAACCTGCAGCCTTAGTGTATCGGGCCGACACTCTCACAAATTGAGCTAACCGAGCCAGGGCACTGCTGTCATTTTAGTTTTATATAATCATTGTTCAGTTTTACCCCAGCTTACCAATGTGTTCACCTTTATTTCTAGCATATTATTCCTTTTTTTTTTTCCCTAGGTACCAGCCTTTTCCTTGAAACTTGTCTTTTAGTAATTCTTTCAGGGAGGTTATGTGATTGACATGCTTTCTCCATGAATATACAATTGTCTTATTTCACTCTCATCCTTGAACGATGATTTCTCTGGGTGCAGAATTCTAGATTGAAAGTCCTTCTACCCTCGGCACTTTTTTGACTGTATCATGTCTTCTTGTTTCTCTATTTATTGCTGAGACGCTTGCTGTCCATCTGAATGTCATTCCTTGGTAGGTCATCCGCCTTTTCTTTCTGTTTTAAGATTTTCCTCTTTCTTTGTCTCCCTGCTTTCTTACCATTCCCTGTTCAGGTATGAAGTTCTCATTTACCTGGTTCAAGATTCACTGTCCATGCAAAATTTCAGGATTCATGGTTTGTTTGTTTTTTCAAATCTGGAAAACTTTTCAGTTGTTGCCTCAATAAATCCTGTCTTCCTTGCTTCTTTGCAATTATCTCCTTCTGGTGCTCATGTTAGGTGCCTAATGCACGTCCTGCCTGCACACAGCCTATTCTGAACCCCCTCGCAGACTTCCCCTCACTTTGTCTCTCTGTGCTGCCTCCTGGGCAGTTTCCTCGGATCTGTTTGCAGTGTTCCCCTCAGCTATTTCTCATCTGCTTTGTAGCTCATCCGCCGAGCATTTCATTTCAACGACGATATGTGTAATTTCTACAAGTGCCATTTAGTTCTCTTTCCTGCCTACTTTTTTTTTATGGTGTTAGACTATTTTCCCATGGTTTCAAATGTTCTTTTATGTCTTTAGTCACTGTTAGCTCACTTGGTACACAGTCTGTCTGATAGTTCTGTTGCCTGAGGTTCTCGGGACTCCTGTGTCTTGGATACGGTGCGTTGTAGCCATGTGCATTTTATAGTTTGATATTGGGTCTGTTTTTTTTATATTCATTTTCAGCTTTGGGGCTCCTAGATCATACAGGTAGGGTAAATTCCAGCCCCAAATTTACATGAAGCCTGGGCTGTCATCCCAAATTCTCAGCAACAGATTTTTTTTTCTCCACTTTCAACTCATGCCAAGGCAGTTAAATATTCTTGTCTCCCTGTGCCGCTGGGGAGATTTTTTTCCGATTAATTATTTCTATAATGATTCATCCTTTGGAGGGTTCCCACTTTATGTGGGCATCTCAGCTCCATCTCCCCATTGTTTTATTTATTTTGTTAAGAGTTTGTTTATTTTTAGAGAAAGGGGAAAGGAGGGAGAAAAAGAGGGAAAGAAACATTGATGTGAGAAACATCAATGTGAGAGAGAAACATCGATTGGCTGCCTCTCACACGAACCCAGATGGGGGACTGAACCTGCAACCCAGACATGTGTCCCAGTTGGGAGTCAATCCAGCGACCCCTCGCCTTGCAGGATGACCCCCAACCACCCGAGCCACACCAGTCAGGGATCCCCATTTTTTAACAGGCCCAACCCACAGTCTCTTTTCCATTTTGACGCCCAAACTTCAGACTTGCAAGGCCAGCAAACCCGCCCGAGACGAGCTGCATCTCAACTTGTTCGCTCACCACACTGACTGCCATCTTGCACCGGGGACCCCGCCTTACGGGCTCTGCCCCTGTTTCAATGAGTGTTTATTGAATTTTGACCAGTATTTATAGATGATGTATAATGGGAGGATTTGCATGTTATTTAGTCTGCTGTACTGCCAGAAATGGAACTCACTTCCATTTAATTGTTAATACCTTCCACTTCGAAAGTGTTTTTTTCTTAGAGTGCTGTGGCATCTTGGATTTCTGAATAATTTTGCTTCCGAATAATCTTTTATGGGTGAGGCAGCATTGGAATGATCTCAAATGAGGCAAACATAGGTCCATGCAGCTATCTTTTACATTTACTTGGGAACTTTAAAAAAAAAAAATCACTGATGCTGGTAGGTTCCACGCATGAGATTCTGATTTCACCGGTCCAGGTAGTGGTCTTATTTAAAACTTCCCAATGATTCAAATATGCAACCAAGGCCGAACACAATCCTTTTAAAACATACTGATGAAAACCAACAAACCATAATGATCCCTGGGCTCCATCCCAGGATGTCTGATTTGTTTTGCTTGAGGAGGGCCCCCAGGCATCTTGTTTTTTTAATTCCCCTGCGATGGTGTGAGGATCAACAGCCAGTGAGTTACCTGGGCATGTCCAGTTGGAAGGGAGTTCAAATAGCACTAGAGCAGGAAGCAGGGGAAGTCACGTACTCCATCCAGCAGGCCCTGCCGCCTCACCGTCTGCAGAGCGGTCCCTCAGACTCCGTTTCAATGATGCAGGTTCCTGGTGCCTATCAGTGGGCAGACCTAGTGTGAGACCGGCGACTCTTTCCTTCCCCAGGGGACCGGGATGGGCAACCACCTTTGGGAACCACTCAGGTGGCCCCTCTGGTTTTACTGAGGAGGAAACCGTCCCTGAGACAAGTGGTATTTTCTCAAGGTCAAGGAGCCGACTGAGAGGAAAGCAGGCTCGTACCTTCCAGTCCAGTGTCTATTTCATTCATTTCCAAACATGAAGCTGCCTACTGCTTTCAGAAGACCTTGGCCATGTTAAAGAGGCAGATTTGAGGTTTGTGTGCAGTAAGCTTAGGAATGTGGGCTGTTCTGTTTTGCTCTGTGTGGGGATGGCACCGCAGGAGGAAAACGAAACAGCCTGCCACCTTGCACCCGAGTCTCACCAGTAGCTCAGCGACCGTGAGCCACCATCAGTCTCAACTGCCCCACCTGACAATGGGCAGGGGTCGGGGGGTGTCTTGGTGGTTTTAAAATATGTCCACAAATTCTTTATGGCTCCTCCAAGAGGTGGAGCCTAATTCCCCTCCTCCTGGGTCATACTTAGCAACTGGCTTCTAATGAACGGAATACGGAGGAGACGCAGTGGGAGACTTCAGAAGCTGGGTCATGGAAGGCATTGTGGCTGACGCTTTACTCCCGTGGATCTGGCTCTGGGGGAGGCTAGGCGCCACATCCTGAAGACACTCGGGTAGCTGGATGGGAGAATGGAGGTGTCCTGTCCACAGCCTGAACTAACTTGCCAGCATGGCTGGTTGGACACCTTAAAAGTGGATCTGCCAGCCCCAGCCAGGCCTTCGGAGGACAGCGACACGGGCACACGTCCCGGTACCATTTCATGGGACACCCTGAGCCAGGACCTTTCCACTCAGCCGTTGCAGTTCCTGACCCTCAGCTGCCGCGTGAGGTAATAAATACTTGTTCGGAGCTACTAAGTTTTGAAGTAATCCATTACACAGGATAGGTGACTAACACAGAGATACTACAAAATGAACAAAAATAGAGCTGCTTACCTTATAGGTTTGCAAGAGGATTCATATGCTAACATTTATAGAGTGCTTTAGCTCGACCCTGGCCAAATGAACTGCATATTAGATTTAAGGCAGTGATTGCATATTATTAATGTTATCAGATTGCAACACATTTCATGTTCAATTACCTACAATGCTCTTTCTGGAGCATCTCTGCGCTCATCTTCTTATCCCCACTGCACACTTATAAAAGGTCACTGTCAAGAGACAAAAGTCTATGTATGATTTAAATGTCTTAACTCAGTTACTAACAACCGTGAGCATGTTTTCAAATTGGAAGAGCAAGATTAATTTAAACTTGCTTTTTTTCACACGATGCTCTTCGTTTACTTTTTGGTATTGCATTTCGCCGCCACGCCAGGCGCCTTGCTGATTAAAGAGACGGCTCACTCTGTCTGTCTCCTGGTGTTACAAGCTTTACACTTAAGAACCGACATGGCAGACTTGGTACTAAAAAAGAGCAAACCATATTTTTACTAGAAAATAGAAAATGAATTTGTATTCATGGAAATCCCAGCAAGTATAAATTCCATGTCTAAAGGTAATGGGCCCTTTGTATTTCCTTTATTTTTTAAACTTATTTTTTAACAGTTTTTTTATTGTATTTTTTCCATTACCATTTATCTCCTTTATACCCTCTTCCGATTCCACCCACCCTTCCCCCCTCCACGTGTACTTCCTTTAAACAGATAAATAGCTCTTTCCTCAATTATGACTTCTGAGCATGCTCTTAAATTCAGGGCTAGTGTGTTTTCTTACAAGAAATAGAAAGTAAGCACATGCACACAGATCCTAAGTTGGTCTTTCTTCTAGATGTGTAGAACATGGGAAAACCTAGATGGTATCTTTCTAACCATCATAACTGGAGGTATAAATTATGGGGGGGGGCAGGAAAAAAAGGGTGTGAGGCTGAGAGAAAATGAAATTCTAATTTTCAGACACTGCTGATCTTACAGCTACTTCTATGTGTAATTTATTTACTCCTAACAAGAGTTTGATACATTCAGAGACATAAAGGCCTTCTTCGTTTAAATGATAGAGAAAGTTTGTTTTGTTTTGTTTTTATTTGTCTTTCCAAACTGGCCAAGGAAACGCAAAAAGCTCCCTCAAAGAGTAAAAAAAAATAAATAAAACTAAAACGCGTCCAGCCAAATGTTTCCTTCTGCATTTTCACGCCAGACACAGCTAGAGCCCTAGTGTAGGGCCGAAGAGCGTTGCTCCCTGTTGCGCGCCCTGCCTTCCTCTCCCCCTGTCTACAGCTCAGTATCAGCACACCCAACCAGGGCAAACGCTGCCCGCAAATCCAGCTGAATAAGAACAGGCCAGACTCCTAACTAACACCATTATCACTCACTGAAGGACCAGAGCCGAGGATCCTTCTGGGTGTGGTGGGGACAGGGATCAGAAACCTTTCATCTCTGGGAGTCACAGAGAGGTAGACAGGAGCATGGAGTTGGAAGTGAGGCTGGCTCCAGCCCCTCTGGGAGGAAGTTTCCTGCAGGGGGCGCTCTACGCCATCCCAGCGAGCCCCTCCCCAAACACGGCTCTCCCACGGGAGTGTGGGTGCAGTAGCCACAGCAGATAAGCGTCAGGAATTAAACAGTGAGTTACCGCTCTCATTAGAAATATCCCAGAGCTGCTCTCCCATGCACCTTAAAGCTGTTAGCTGCTGTTTGTCATTCTGTCATCATTATTCTTATACACGTAGGTAAATATTTTATTAAACATCTTCACTGCTTGGCAGTTGGGAGCCCTTTGCCTCCTGGAGCTGGCGGTCGCCCAGCACTGCCTGGGAGGGTGGGGGGACCGTGGGCTGCTTGAACACCCGGTGGTGTTAATGCCGTATCAGTCCTTCCCACCTGGAAACCATTTTCTCCTCTGGCCTCTCGGGCTTAATCTTCCATTTCTTCTTTTTTAATCAGTTACCAACTTAGTCTTGATGAAAGGTGCTGGGGCCCCAGAGGAAAATGGCTACACCTTTTAACCCCACCTGGAAATGGTTGACTCGGTGCCTCCGTCACCCTCCCTGACACTTCTACACCCACTTCAGAACTTGCCCCATGCCGACCGTGACCTGCCTTGCCCAACAAATCTAAATGTCACAGCTGGCGATATGCTGGGCGCCTCCACCGGACCCTCCCACACGGTCTGCAGCTTACATCCGTGGTCTCCAGGTGTTCTCAAAGTCACGGCCACCGCCTGGCCTGGGAGCCCTGTCGGCTTGCCGGTCCTCCAGCAAGCTCCTAACTCAGGCTCTCAGACCACGCATTCATTTGGACCAACGTTGGGTCTGCGTCTTCAACATTCTTTTTACCATTGACACACTGTTGGAGGTGGCCGAAGCAGCGACAGCAGCATGACTGAGGTGTCATCCCATCCTCTCTTGGAGGCCTCAGGAGGCCCCCCAGGCAACACGTAGTTCCCTTGAGAAATTCCAGCGTTGGAGGACTGTGGGGATGACGCCCTCTCCTGGCGGATGGTGGGAACGCCTGCTTGTGCCCATTCTTCACAGTTCCCTCTACTGTGTAGAGGCTGAGGAAAGGGAACTTGTTTCTCAGCTCAGGGCCCCAGATTCCAGACTTCTGAGCCCCGCCATCAAATTCTGAGGCCCAATCCCCACAAATCCAAATGTTTCCTAGGGTTGAAACCAACATCCACCATAATAACCTACACTACAGTTTCTACAACTACCAAACAACTAATTCCAAGTCGCTGCAAAAAATTAATGCAAGAAAAAGAGGGAGAGAGAGAGGAAGCACTATAATCTCTGAAGAGGGGACTCACGTGGGTGGAAATCAAATCTATTTAGCCAAACATAATATTGACATACAGACAGAGACAGAGGGAGGGAAAGAATAAGAGAAAAGATTAGATGTGGGGACAATAGGAAATAGATTGTAGAGCAAATTGCTGAGTAAGACACTCCTGCTAAAAATAATACCGCTTGGAGAGGGCATAGGAAATAGAACTGGCTGAGCCCATGGGTGGGAGGAACGAGAGGCTCTGTGTTTAAACACCCAGAATTAGAACAAGATGAAGAAGGGACCATAACCCAAGAGGACAAGGGGTGAATGTAGGAATAATTTGGAGTGAACCAGAAAATTAATTTCATCACCCTCCTCTTGCCTTTGTGGATGGGATGATGCTGGAGGCCGTCTCCATGGTGGCTGGCCATGCCCCTGGCTTCCAAACAGGCTCCCGGGACCCCATCACCCAGTCAGCAGATGCCACACAAGGAAGGAGGGCAAGACCTTGTTTTGTATCTTCTAGTGTGAGTCATAGATAATCATGAACATTCAAAAAAAAAAAAAAATCAATCGCCCCAGTGGCTGATGGGGAGGGCTGGCTCGACAGAAGGCTTGATGCGAACCTACAGCGCAAGGAGGCTGTCGAGAACCCTAATGCAATCTTAGGCTCTATTAATAGAACTGCAGAGTGTGGAAGGAGAGAAGCAATAATCCCAGTGCGCGCTGGCAGGTCAGGCCACATGCAGTTTTATGCTCAGTCCTGCGGGCTGTATTTTAAGAGAGGAACTGGCAAATTTAAGGCTGTTCAGAAGAGCACGGAAAGGACCGGATGCCGGTGTTTAGACAACACCGAGACTCGCTAGACGGTGCTTTCACCATCGGCACTATCCGAATGATTATTGCACTGCAGACACAGAATCTCAGTCGCCAGCAACCAGGAATCTTGTTCTCAATGTTAACTTAACCTCCCTGAGCTTTTCTTTGGGGCGGGGGCTCTCCATGTAATGGGGATAACACTCTCTACATAGTCTGCCTGCAAGCGTAGCGTGAAGCACAGAAACTCCCTCCTGGAGTGTACGGAGCAGCTAGCTGACTGGGGCACCGAGAGGAGTTTGAAACCCGGGTGGACAGGCCCATAAACAGGCACTTTGCACATAACGGGGCAGATGGTGATAGATACATGCATTGACATGAAATGAGAGGCAGCGAATCTCTCATATGGAAAGAGTGACAGGAGAGAAAAACAAAGTCTTGTGGAATGCGCACTTGCAAATACAGAAGGAGGAAGAGGAGTCACTAGTGATTAGCGAGGGAAGATTAGAACTGGAAAAATTCCAAGTCACAAAAGACAGGTGAAGGGTCTCAACAGTGTCCAACGCCACCGAGAAGTCCAGGAGGAGGAAAGCGCCAGACCACTCCCTGAACCTGGACATCAGGAGCCCCTCCTTAGTGGTTCGAAAATGCGTGGCAGGAAAATGATGGGGGCAGAGAGGGACTGCATTTATTAGACAACTACCACATACCGAGCATGGCGCTGCACACCACGGAAACTCAAGAAGCCTGCGTCCACTTCCACATGGGCCGGTGAGACTAGCACCTACGTGTTCATTAGGGAAGAGTGGAAGATTATTACATGAATTGTTCAGCTGGGCGAGACAACAGGTGGCAGTTCAAATGGCCAGTGGGTGGACCCAGGACGATATTCCGATGCTTACGAATGCCAGAAGAGAAAAGGACGGCATTGGTCCCTTCAGATATGGTCAACCTGACCCTAGCTTCCTCGTTTCCCTGTTTCTTGGGACGTTTCCTGTCACAGATGAGTTCAGAAACATGATTCTTATTTCTACATCGCTCATGTTTGCTCCCATTTTGTTATTTACCAGTGAAATTAATGTTACTCTTTACCCTGCTCACAGTCTAGATCCAACATACGCGTTTTTTTTCATCAGTGGGTTTGTGTTTGGTTGATTAGTTATTCATGTGTAATGTGAGATGACAAGGGCTGGAATACAGAGATGATTGTGGAGAAGGCCGGCTTGCAAGCTCGGGAATTGCTTTCTGTTTTTCTTTTTTTTTGTATGGGGGTGGGCGAGTAGGCAGGTTAGTAAGGCATTTGGATTACTTGCAGATGGTTGAAATTCTCCTCTTACCAAACTGGTGACTGAAGGAAAATAGGGGAAATTAAACTAAATGGCATTTGCTGCACATCCGCTCAGGCCTCTTGATCTGCGCCAAGAGCTCTCACGGACTTCTGATCGGTGCTGTACCATTGCTCGAGGCATTGGCCCTCTCCAGACCTGGGTGTCCCCATCTGCACCTTGTCCAATGTATCTTTCCATACGTTGGCTGCTTTCATAGGTTACATTTTTGCAAAGGGAATCCACGTATAGACTAGCTCTTCCTCTGACTGGCTCTCTGGGACTCCCCAGAGGGTCTGTCCCTTGGAGCAGCCAGAGAGGTCTTTGTGTGATACCCAGCAGGTCTCTGCAGGGGCTTCCCACCGCTCTTAGCTCCATCGGCACAGCCTGAAGGGCCCTACGTGGTACGATCTTGGCCTGCTTTTCCAACCTATGTCCTGCCTCCATCCCTGCCATTTCTAAAGAAGGAGGAGAAGAAGGAGGAGGAGAAGGAGGGGGAGGCAGAGGGGAAGAGGAAGGAGAAGAGGAATGCGTTTCCCTCCTTCCGTTTGCATATGCTGTTCCTTCATGCTAAAATGTTCCTTCTCCACTCACTGTATGGATGCCTCCTTACAACTTGTCAAATCTCAGTTCAAATACCACCTCCTCAAAAATACCTTCTCTGACCAACTCCCAAATCCGCCTCCTCACCTATTGCTTTTCCGGTCTGTGGCCTTATTTCTTTCCTGCCGGGAGCTCAGCTGAGAGCCTCAATGGTCCTCGCTTTGGGTCTTTCCATGGGCTTCCTCACAGCAGGGCAGCTGGATTCAAGGAAGAAGGAAGCAGGGACACCAAAATCTACAACAGTCTCCCCCTTTCCTCAAATCATTTTCTAGCACATTATCTTATTTTATCTTTTTCTTAGCACTTCTCATTCTCTGAGATTACTGTGCTAATTTATGTTTCCTTGCTAATTGCTTGCTCCCTTCCCCCATCCAGGAGGATGTAAAATCCATGAGAGTAGAAACCTTGCCTGTCTCATTCACCGCACAGGCCCAGAAAAAGCAAGTACCCAGGAAACGTTGGTTGAATAAGTGTATTTTAAATGCTTAGAAATAAAGAGAAAGAATCAAGATGGACACGAAATGCAACGAAACACACAAACACACATGCGTTCACCAAAAAAAATCAGCTGCAGAGAACTTGTCAGGAAGAGAGCCCGCCACGCCATGAGCCGGGCCTGGAGATATCTTTGCCGCCTGCCTCCTACTGTTCAAAACTCATCACAGAGTTGGACAGGGAAGGTGGTGACCCAGGCACAGAGACCCGGGACACATAGGGCCCTGCAGGCGACCAGGATCAGAATGCAAAGCTGGACCTGAAGGGGAAGCAGGTTGTACCCAGACGCCGCAGGCCCCAGCGGGCAATGCAGTAACAAGCCCCTGAGGTCCTGGACCTGGTGTGGGAGACCTTTGGTGGCTGTGCTCGAGCCTAAGCCAGCAGAGGAAGACAAGCTTCATTTAAACCCAGTGCAAACCAGCACCTGCACGGTGACAGACACCGTACTACACGCCTCGGGCAACGGAGAGGTGAGAGGAACAGACCGTGCCCACGGTGAGGAGGAGAGGTGAAACGGCAGGGAGGGAAGCCAGCAGCCCCGAAGTTGCTGATGATGAGGAAGAAGCAGAAAGGCTTCCCAGAGGGGCCTGTGCAAAAGGTGGCTTGCAAGGAGGCCTTTCCAGAGGCAGGAAGGCCAGGGCACGTTTGGGGACCCCCAGGAGCTCCATTAGGCTGGAGGAGGGTGGGATCTGCAAGGAAAGCAGTTTATTATCAGAAGTTCCAGTAAAGTCCCTCAGAACCAACTCCTGAAGCCAGTGGCTGGACTCACAGGCTGAGAGTAAAGGACAGGTGGTTTTCCAAGTGGGAGCCTGCAGAGCAGCTCTACAGCTTTGTTAGAAGAAGGGGAAGGAATGCTGGGCAGCCGAAAGCACAGGCGGCACTGCAGGCCAAGGCAGAAGGGCCCAGGAAGGTATCTGGGCCATGCTGTGATGGAACCAAATTAATAAGCGACTCTTGCGAGGTTTGTGTGGATGCAGGGAGCTTGGTAGGGGGTGGAGGGTAATTATAAAAGCAATACAAAGGTTTCCTGCTTGGACCTGGATGCACTAATTCTGAAGTTAATATGGAGCACGCCCATGTTTATAGCGGCATTACTTCCAATAGCAAAGGCTGGGAACAACCCCGTGCCCATCACAGAGGCATAGATAAGCAAAACGTGGCAGCTACACGTATTGGATTTTTACTCATCCACACAAAGGAAGGAGTGATACAGACGACACTGTGGCGGAACCTTGAGGACACTGTGCTAAGTGAAATGAGCCAGGCACAAAAGGGCACACCCTGTATGATCCCACTTATCTGAGGCACTGAGAGCAGTCTCAGTCCGAGAGAAAGCAAGGGGAATGGCCATTGCCGGGGCCTTGGGAGGGGAAAGCAGGAGTTATTGTTCAGTGGATACACCGTTTCAGCTTGGGATGATAAAAAAAATTCTGGAAGTGGATTAAAAATAAGTTTCAGAAACAGATAGTGATAAGGGTAGCACAATAACGTGAATGCACTTAATTAGTATCTCTGAAATGTCCACTTAAAAATAGTTAAGTGGTCAATTTTATGTAGTGTCTATTTCACCACAATAAAAATAATTAGTGTGAAAAATTACACAAGTCAAGACTATCCAGAACGTTTCTGAGAAAGCACAGTAACAAGGAGATGAAACCTTACCAAACGTAACACAAATGACAAAACCTCAAGAGTGCGAACAGTGTGGCACCTGCTCACACAGACGGTGGAGCGAAGGCCCGCACCCTTCCGGACGTGGGCGGGTGGGAGAGCCAGTGTCTGCAAACAGCGGGGAAGCAGTGCTGGGAATAACCGGAGCCGGCAGGAAAAATGGGGCTGGATCCCTAATTTTCAGACCCATAGCAGGGAGAACTCCAAATGGGGAAGAGGTGGAAATGTGGACTCGATACCACACGAGGACTAGAAGGAACCAGGGGAAAACTCTTTTTTAATCTCACAGGGTGAGCACGGGTGGGCTGTGCCCTGGGGTCGGTCCTTCAATCTCTCTGTGCCTCTCTGATGGGGTCGCTGTGAGCGCTGTGGGCGCTGAGGCACTCAGAGTCCTTGGAACAATTCCAGGCACACGCAGAGGACTCAGTATGTAACCACCATCACCATCACCATCATCGTTGTCGTCAAAAAGAAGGAGGACATTTCATAAACTGATATGGAAAAAGTATCAAGATATATTATTAGGTGTGGGGGGAGGCAAAGTGCTGAGCAATGGACACAATATACTATCCTTTGCTTCAAAGAGGGGGCCTTAGAAAAATACACAAATGCATATATAAATCTACAGATATTTGCAAGTGCTTATTTACACACTCACACACAGCAGGAACATTTTTGATTAGGTTGCTACATTGCACAACCCCAGGGGCACGACACCATTGCAGTCCATGTCGGTGGCATCCAAGGAGCTCAGTATAAATGGTGTCCCTTGGTGTTGTCCACCACAGTGGCCCTGCTGACGTGGCTGCCACAGGGTCACATATCTCAGGAAGAACACAAAGGACTGAATGACACTGGTTTCCTGTGGGGAAGAAACAGAGGTGACTTGGAACAGAAGGGGGAAGGAGACTCGTGACAATACCGCCTTTGTGTCTTTTCAATCTGGAACTATGTGCATGTGTCATGAAATCCTCCTCCCTCCAGGAAACAAACAAACAAACAAACAAATGGAGTGTAAACATAAATGCACTCATATAAAAGTATTGCATGAAAGTAACAATACATGTTAGAAAATTTGGAAAATACAGAAAAGTATGAAGGAGAGAATTATAATGAAGCATGATTTTTCTGTTTGTTTCTGTGCATCTGTCTGGGGAGCTTTGGAGGCAGCATTGTGTAGAACAGGAATGGGTAAACTATAACCCCATGCCACGTCCTGCCCACTGCCTGTTTTTATAAAGTTTTATTGAAACACAGCCTCACACATTTGGTTATGTGCCATCCTGTGGCCACCCGCCTGCTGTGTTTAGTTATTGAGTAACTTTGGTTTTGCTAGTTATTTGCTGCCATCACTAGTTCAATCTATAAATTCCCCGGCATGCTTCCACCAAAAGGCATAGTGAAGAAGTAACATGATAGCAACAAGTTACAATGAACACATTAGTCTGGATTTAGAACTTAAGGGAAACAAGGAGCAGAGGTGTTTGCCACAAAGTAACGAACATTAGGATAAGTGATAACAAACTGGACTTGTTTGCATATGGTAAGAAACAGAGAGCTATAATTTTAATTAAAGTAAGAATAACATGCCAAGACAAAGATAATCGAAGTGGAGAAAAATGAAAAAGATATTCCCACAAATGAGCTGGGCCTTATTAGAAGTACGGTGTTACAATAATTCCCTATGTTTTGACAGGGGTTAAGAAAATAGGAGAAAAAACACACCCCCTCCCTTGAAATCTTGCCAGACATTTAGTCTCTCAATGTCCAGGGGCACATTCAAAAGTCACAGGAGAAGCAGGACAATTACCCCTCGGGCAGCACTGTCCTGTGCGTTGTAGGCATCTGGCATCCCTGGCTCCCCACTAAATGCCCATAATGGCCCCATTTATAACGACAATCAAAACAACTCCTTCAACTTTTTGAAACTCCCCTCAAGGGCAGTACCACCCCTCTGAGAACCACAGATACATGTGAAAGCAATTTGAAAAGTTAAAAGCACTTTCCAAATGCACAGTATGATTAACCTACAGAAACGGCAGTGTATTTTCGGTGGATTCTGTGTACCCGCACTATTTAAATGGAGACTACTGAATTATAAAAGATGAGTGGTATTTTTTCATAAAATCCATTTTCGTTCCTGGAAACATGGCAAGTGAATCAATAGACTTGCTAAAAACAATGAAAAATTCTGGATTAAAAGCAATTTCTTAAGAGTATCCGTGAATCAGCAGCACAGTGAAGAATTCTTTGTCTAGCGATTGAGTGCAGTGGAGCTCAGTGACGTAAGAAGAGCACAACACTCCAAGGGCATTTGCTGAACCTGGAGAACTTGACCTTTGGTATTCATGGCCTCATAAGACCTGTGGAAAAGGAGCTAAAGCCTCAGGTCTGCCCCAAGTGGGGCGATGCTGAGAGACCTTCCAGCATAAAGATGGGACATCTCCGAAGGCTGTGCCTGAAGAGTCAGGGTGAATCTACAAACACCTCTCTCACTCTCCTGGAGACTGCAAGGAAATCCGCCTCAAACTTTGCACTGGAGAGGATAAGGGGTGTGTGTGTGTGTGTGTGTGCGCGCGCGCGCGTGCTCATGTGCCAGGACTCACCGCAAAACATTCAAACTGCAAGCTGTCCGTGACACGGTTCATAGCAGAAAACCCACACTCCTCGGGTGGTCTGAATACCCCAAGTGGAGAGTGTAACTGGACTCACCCCAGGAAATAGTGATGCCTCCGGCACCTGGCAGAAGCCAAAGTGGGTCGTCTGCAGAGGAAGCTGAATTTATCCCAGACCTCAAAGTAATCCCCACATATAAAATGTCAAGGAAAAAGATCAGGTTATACTCAAATGCAGAGAGGGGTTGGGGAGAGAGGGAGAGAATGGAGAAGAGGAGAAGAGGAAGGAAGGAGAAAAGAAAAGAAGAAAAGACAGGAAGAAACCAAACACACAATGGAACAAGGTACTAAGAACTATGAGCAAGGAGTAGCCGGCAGCTGGGACGAACCTGCAGAACTGCAGGTCCTGGAATGGTCCGATGAAGACTATAAAACGACCATGTTTAACATGTTACCTTTTCAATCATAGTTTACTTTCAACCAACCCCATGTTGCATTAGTTTCAGGCACCCAGCCCCACAGCCAGACAATCGGATACTTTACTAAGTGTTCCTCCCCCTGTTGTTTCAAGTACCCACCTGGCACTGCACACAGTTATTACAATAATAAAATCCATGCATGAAAATATATACAAGGAAAAAAACTATAAAATCTGATTAAGCAGTTTTTTAAAAGAACCAAAAGAACTTCTAGGAAAAAAAAACACCCAACTCAATGAATGGATTTACTGGACTAGTCACACGTGGAGAGAATGTGTAAACTGGAAAACTGACCTGAAAAACATTTTCATAATGCATCACAGAGAGACAAAGAAAGAAAATATGAATGAGGAAAAAAGGATGTAGAGAATAGATCAAGAATTTCAACAAACATCTCATTAGAGTCCCAAAAGGAGAAAAAGTGGGGCCAAGGCAATGCCTGAAGAGATAAGGGCTGAAAATTTTCACAACTGATAAAATACATCAACCC
Organism: Anoura caudifer; assembly: GCA_004027475.1. Classification (NCBI taxonomy): domain Eukaryota; kingdom Metazoa; phylum Chordata; class Mammalia; order Chiroptera; family Phyllostomidae; genus Anoura; species Anoura caudifer. The sequence continues at coordinate 13,406 of PVKU01001106.1, read as the reverse complement.
TCAGAATCAAGAAATCCTAGGGATGCCAATCATCGCATATACCAGAAAAGTACCTAGCCAGGTACTATGAAAAATAGAGACATTTATTAAAGGAGATACAAGAAACATTGTACATAGGACAATGACACCTCAGTCCCTTCAAAGTAGGCACCTTGGGACCTCACACAGTTCTCCCAATCGCCATCAGCTGCCCCATCGTATTTTCCTGAATCTCATCGGCGGTCTGAAATCTCTTCTCTTTCAAAGGTGATTTTAGTTTTGGGAAAAGACAGAAGTTGCAGGGTGCCAAGTCTGGGTTGTAGGGCAGCTGAGTCACCTGGGTGATTTGATATTTCACCAAAAACCTCGGCACAAGACATGATACATGAGCAGGCATGTTACCATGATGAAGCTGCCAATCACCAGGTACTCATAACTGTGGCCTTCTGAATCACTGAATAGTTTCTGCAGAGGAATGTTCCAGTTTAATGCAAAATTTGATGCAGATTTGTTGCTTTACTTGCCCAGCTATTTTTGAATTCGACGGCCACACAGTACACATGTTCACTCACTGGTATCTACTGTCCCCACTGACTAGGACAGTGAAGTCATCATTGTTCATGCATGCACATTCCAGTCCACTCTCCTTGGCTGCCAGGTTACATCAGTGTCATGAAAACTGTTCTCATTATAATAACAATGGTGGGATTTTTCCAGACAGACCTTGTATAACCATCCCAGTGAAACTTCAGAACACCAGAGACAAAGAGAATATCTAAATGCAGTGAGGGAGAAAAGAAAGATTATTTTTAAAGGTGTGACAGACAACTTACACTCATTAGCAACAACAGAAATAAAAAGACAATGCATGATAGCATGATATCTTCAATGGGCTAAGAGGAAATAATTGTCATTTTCAATTCTATATCCATAGCAAAAGGTGAAAAGTCATTTATAGACATGAAAAAATTGGGAGAATTTGGTACCCCTAAACCTTCACTTAAGGCAAAAGAAAAATAGTCCTGATGGAAAGTGTGAGGAGCAAGAGGAAATAAAGCATACAAAAAGTAAATAATAAGCGAAATATTGAGTGTATAAAGCAATAGGAATAATAGATGTGGTTTTCAAAAGAAAAAATTGATAGAATTAAAATGCACCACAATGATAGCCTGTAAGTCAGGAAGGTGTAAATGGAAGTTGTGAGGTTTTTGTATTTTTCAGAAGAGTAAAATTATTGGGTAACTTTGATTTTGGTAAGTTATTTGCTGCTATTTCTAGAAAAACCACACACAGAATAGAAACAGAGTTCTTAAACCAGTGGAATAAAAAAAGTGAAAGTGGAAAATCAATCTAAAAAGGGGAAAGAAAGGACAGAAATGTAAATGGAAGTTGTGAGAAGAATACAAATAAAACAAAAACAGCTATAAGCCTGAAAATGTTAATAATTATATCAAATATAAACAAATTAAATGTCCTACCTAAAATATAAATCTAATCAGAATGGATTTTTTTAATCTGACCATATGCTGGTCATAAGAAACATGTCTTCTGGCCTGCAAACCAAGAGGTCACCAGTTCAATTCCCAGTCAGGGCACATGCCTGGGTTGTGGGCCAGGTTCCCAGTTGGGGGCGCTTGAGAGGCAACCACACATTGATGTTTCTCTCCCTCTCTTTCTCCCTCCCTTTCTCTAAAAATAAACAAATAAGTAAAATATTTTTAAAAATCTTTTAAAAAAAGATTTTTATTTATTTATTTTTAGAGAGAGGGGAAGGGAGGAGAGAAACATCAATGTGAGCTAGAAACATTGATCGTCTGCCTCTTGCACATGCCCTGACTGGGGACTGAACCTGCAACCCAGGCATGTGCCCTCACTGGGAATCAAACCAGTGATCCTTCAGTTTGTGGAATGACACTCAGCCCACTGAGCCACACCAGTCAGAGCAAGAAACATGTCTTAGTTAAGAGTATATAGAAAGTTTGAAAGTGAAAGAATGGAAAAAATGTACTAAAAAATGTGTACTGGGTTTAGTTATGATAACATTAGGTAGAAAGTATTGTTAGAGACAAAGAGGCTCACTTCAAGATGGTACACAATTCTGTTGAACAGGAAGATACATGGATGTTAAATTTATAAACTCAATAACTTTCCAAACATATTAAGCAAAAATTGACAATTACCAAGAAAAATAAACAAATTAGCAACCATAGTGGGACACCTAACCCATCTTTTCCAGAAACTGGTAAAACAAACAGTAAAAAATTGTCTTGACCTCAGAAACATTCTGTCCGTTCAAGAAACAGGTACCAAGATGGGATTAGATGTGCCAGAGCTTTATAGGGGAAACTGCCTATGAAGGAGAAAAAGAAGGAAGCAGGAGTAGACAGGGCGAGCCTTCTGGCCACAATGCAGGTCTGAAAGGAAGGAGAGAAGGAAGGAGGAATGAGTAGGAAGAGTCTCAGATTACAGTGCAGTTCTACAAATGGTCCGGCCAGACGGATGGGGTGGCTTTGAGCCAAAGTTGCCCATTAGAGGAGTCTCACATCCCACAGGAATGGACCTGCACCGATATCCCCAACATGCTCAGTTATTGGCTGGCAGCAGCCAGGGGAAGCGTGGTCGCAGCGCAAGTGTGCTGGTGGAGCCAGAGGAGTAGCGGTTAGGGCTCCAGTCAACTCTGCTGCCCCCAGCAGGAGAACTGAGTTTTACGCATGTTTGTGAGCATCACAGACTCATTCCACAAAGGAGCTGAATCCTTTTCACTGCCACCACAGACATACCCCCAAACGGCACAAACATGTTCTTTTCAATTACACACAGAACGTGTACACAAATTGACTGTGCACTGGGCCATAAAGCAAATGTCAGTACATTTCTTAAGGATTAAAATCAGACTACCTTCTCTGACAATAAGAAAAGATTACTAGGCCCCTTACCCGCCCACCCCACCGTATACTTAGAAATTTAGATGGGGTCTAATAAGATCAAATAATCATGGAATCAAAGAAGAAAACATAGTGAAGATTAGAAAATATTAAGAACTGAACTACAGTGAAAATACATACTAAAAATTTTGAGAGAGCTAAATAATGTTGAGAAATATATGGCCTAACCATTATGTTACAAAAAGAAAGAAAAACTGAACGCTAATGGGCTAAACATCCATTTTATGAAGTTAGGAACATCAGCAAAATAAACTCAAGACAGGTAGAAAAGGAAATAATCAAGACAAGAGTAAGAATTAACGAAATAGAAAATAAACACAATAGAGAAGAAAGCCCAATGTTGGTCCTCTGAAGAAACTAATAAAAGTGGCAAACCTCTGGTAAAACTGATGAGAAATAGAGGGAGAGAAAGTGTAAACAATATCAGAAATGAAATAGTACATAAATAGGGAAACTACAGAGACTGAAACAAAATAATAAGAGGACATTGTTGAAAATATTTAGGTTACTAAGTGCGAAATCTTAGACAAGGCAAACATGTTCTCCGGAAAAATCTACCTGACGCAAGAAATGGAAACCCTGAGCAATCCTGTAACCATGAAAGAAAGTGAACGTGTAAATTAAAACCTTCTAGGCCCTTATGGCATCACCACTGAGTTCCAGAAATTCAAAGAATAAATAATTATACTCCTATCCAAGCCATTTCAGAGAATTAAAAAAGAGCCTCCATCCCTTCAACTAATTTTATGAAGCTAACATTATCTTGATGCCCAAATCTGACAGTACAAGAAAGGAAAATTTCAGGCAAATCTCTCATAAACGTAGATTCAAAAATCATAAACAAAATATTAGCCATCTTAATCAGCAATGGATGAAAAGGCTAACACATCATTTGCAAAGCAACATAATTATATGTTATAAATGAGGAAACATTTGATAAAATCCAACATCTATTTTTGATTAAAAAAAAAAACTCTGAGAAAACTTGGCATCGAAGGAAACTTCCTTAACATGATAAAGGCTCTCTCCAGAAAGCGCTGTAGTGGAGGTCCTAACCAAGGCAGTAAGGCAAGAAAAAGAAATTAATAGTATACCGATTATAAAGGAAGACACTTTCAATATTTGCAGACAGCACAGCTGCGCACATAGAAAACCCAAAGGAATATGCAGGCACTGGTAGAACTAACAAGTCAGTTTCATAAAACCGGTAGGTACAAAATAAATATTGCAAAAACCAATTGAATTTTTATAATCTAGCTGTAAACAAGGGGAAATGAATTTTTAAAAGATGTTTACAATAGTACTAAAAAACATAATAAACCTAAGAGTGAATCTTCATTAGGTATGCAGCAGTTCTACTCGGAAACTATAAAACATTATTAGTAATATTAAAGAAGATCTACATATATGGAGAGTTATATTATATTCATGGGTTGGAAGACTTGAGTTAGTAAAAACTGTCAACTCTCTTTAAAGTGACCTATAGAATCAATTTAATCCTAATCAAAATCCCATTAGAGTTTTTAGGTTTCAATCTTCAGTTTTTTTGTTGCTAACCACGTAGAAACTCAATTGATTTTTGTATATTGAACTTGTATTTGTGACCTTTCTAAACTCCTATTAGTTTTAGTAGCTTTTTTGTAGATTCCTTAAGATTTCTCCATAAATAAACATGTTATCAAGAATAAAGAACATTTTATTTCTTACTTTCCAATCTGTATGCTTTTTATTTTTCTCTTGTTTATTCTCTTGCCTCTATTCAAGTGTTAAACATATTTGGTAAGAACAGACTATTTGCCTTGCACCCAACCTTAGGAGGAGGGTGTTCAACATCTTACCATTAAATATAATATAGATTTTTTAAATTTAAAAAAAAAAATATCAATGTGTGGTTGCCTCTCATGTGTCCCGTGCTGGGAAGTGGCCTGCAACCCAGGCATGTACCCTGACTGGGAATCAAACTGTGATCCTTTGGTCTGCAGGCCCGCGCTCAATCCACTGAGCTACACCAGCCAGGGCTTAATATAGATTTTTTTAATTAAAATTTTTCATTGTTTCAATTACAGTTGACGTTCAATATTATAGTAGTTTCAGGTGTGCAGCATGGCGATTAGACCTGTATAGAACTTGTGAAGTGACCCCCCCAATACGTTTAGTATGCCCTTGACACCATACAGAGTGACTAAAGCATTATCGATTGTATTTCCTGTGCTGTAACTTACACCCCCATGATGATGTAGATTTTTTGAAGATCTTTCATCGGGTGAAAGGAGTTCTTTTTTCTCCTAAGTTAGCTGAGAGGTTTTTTTTTTTTTTTAAATCATAAATGGATGTTGGTTTTGTAAAAAAAAAAAAATCTATTTAGAAGATCACGTGGCTATTCTTTTTTACGAGCGTTACTGTGTCAATATGAGTTACATTGTTTGATTTTTGAAGGTTAAACTAATCGTACACTCTCAGGATAAACCCTACTTGATCATGATTCATTCTTCTTTTTCTGTATTGCTGAATTCATTTTGTTAAATCTTTGTTGAGGATCTTTTGTTTCTGTGTTCATGAGGAATGTTGGTCTATAGTTCTCTTTCCTTGTAATGTTTTTGTCTGGTTTGGGCAGCATGGTCATGCGGGCTCCAGAAAAAAGGATTGGGAAGGGTTCTCTCATCTTCTATTTTCTGAAACAGATTGTGTGTAATCACTACTATTTCTTCCTTAGGTGTTTGTTAGAATTCATTAGCGATATTATCCAGGCCTGGTGTTTTCTTTATGGGAAGGGTTTAAGGACACGCTTCTTTGATAGATTTATAGCCGTTCCTGTCACCCACTTCTTGACTGGGCTTTTGCTTAGTGTCTTTAAGGAATTTGTCCATTTTATTTAAATATTGATTTTTTAAATTAGAAAGTTAGCATAATATTCCTTTACTATCTTGTAATGTTTACATACATAATAACATCTTTTACTCCTGATACTCTTTCATTCCTGATGTTGATAATTTATGACTTCTTTCTCTTTTTTACTTTATTAGTCTGGCTAGTTCACCAATTTTATTGATCTCAAGGAACCAGCTTTTGGTCTTATTGATTTGTCTCTATTGTTCTTTCATGTTGTATATCAGCAATTTCTGGCCTTTATCATTTCCTTTCTTCAGCTTGCATTGGATTTTATTTGCTCTTTTTCTTCTAGTTTCTTAAGGTGGATGCTTAGGCAATGACTTTGAGACTGTTCTTCTTTGCTAACGTAAACATTTAATGCTGTATACTTCCCTCTAAGCACACTGCCTTGGCTGTTTCCCACAATATATTGTAGGTTGTATTTTCATTTTCATTTACTTCAAAATATTTGCCAATTTCCATTCTGATTTCCCCTTTGACCCATGAATTATTGAGAAAGATATTGTTTAATCACCAAATGCATGGGGATTTCCCAAATATCTCTCTATTAGTGGATTCTAGTATTACAATTCCATTTTAGTAAAATAAGCATACAATGTATGACTTCAGTCTCTTTTAAAATTTATTGAGACTTGCTCTGTGGCCCACCATACACCCTACCTTTGGTGACTGTTCCCTGTGTACTTGAAAAAGTGTATACTCTGCTGTTTTTGGATGAAGTGTTGTGTAATGTCATTTAAGCCAAGTTGATGGACCTCTATATAGATAATGATTTTGTCTACTTGTTCTTCATTACTAATTAAGAAAGTTTGCATTCTGCAACAAATTATAGACTTGTCTATTTCTTCATTAAACTCCATTAGTTTTTTTCCATCAGTTTTTATTCAAGCATTTTGAAGTTATTTTATCAGTTGCACACACATTTAGGATTATGATATCCTCTTGATTTTGTTATACCCTTTATCATAATGAAATGTCCTTATTAATTTCTGATATTATTTCATATTCTGAAGTTTACTTGATATGATATTAATGTTTTCATAATATTTATTCTTTCATCTGTTTATACTTACCCTATCTATATCTTTATATTTAAGAGCATTTCTTGTAGATGCAAACTTTGGATCTTCCTTTTTTCCTCAAATATGAAAATCCCTGCCCTTCAGTTGGAGTACTCACCATTTATATTTAAGGTAAGGACCAGTATGGTGGGGTTCAAATCTACCGTCTTGTTATTTGTCTTCTATTTGTACCATTTTTTCTTTGTTCTTTTGATTCTCCTGCTTTTTTTAATTGCTTGAGTATTTTTTTAATGATTCCATTTTAATTCCCACTATTGTCATCTTAGACATACCTCTGCATTTATTATTTTTTTAGTGATTGATCTGGAAGTTTTAATATACATCTTTAATTTATCACAGTCTGTCTTCAAATGATATTAATTCACATTTAGTGGAAGAACTTTATGACAATATACTTCCATATTCCTCTTCATATCCTGTGCTATTTTGTCATACCATTTACTCCTACGTGTACTGTAGACACTATAATATATATCATCATCATTATTTTGTGCTTTCAGCAATTGTCTTTTCAAGGGATTAAAAAACGAAGGGAAGAAGTCTGTTACATTTTTCTATACATTTACCATTTCTGTCACTCTTTACTTTTTTGTATAGACCCTAATTTTCACCTGGCATCATTTTCCATCTGCCTGAAGAAATTTTAATAGCTCTGAAATGTAAAAAACACAGGTTTACTTGTGACAATATGTCTCAGCTTTAGTATCTCTGATAAAAGTCTGTTTATTCTTCATTTATAGTTTATTTATTTACTAATAAGCATTAAGTCACCTATTTAATTCTTCTTCATTTATTTAAGTCTTTATTCCTCAGAAAGATGATTCTGCTGGCAATGGAATTTTAGGTTGGCAGGTGCTTTTTCCTCTCAGTGATTTAGAGCTATTGCTCCATTGACTTTTGGCATGCGTAGTTTCAGAAGAGGAGTCCAAAATCTGCAGTGTGGGCTGGCAGGCTAGGGACACGGGAGAGACAATGGCGCAGTTCTAGTCCTAAGGTCTGCAGCCTGAAGACCCAGGAGAGCTGACAATGCAGATGAAGCTCAAAGGCAGCCTGCTGGAGAACTGTCTCTGGTTTGGGGAGGCCAGTCTTCATTCCAGTCAGGCTTGCAGCTGATTGAATGGGGGCACTGACATTACGGAGGGCGATGGGTTTTACCCAGGGTTCACCCATTTAAATGTTAACCTCATCCAAAAATACCATCTCATTTGACATATAAAATTAACTTCCACAATGTATTACAGGCATTATCACTTTGGCTGGTAGGAGCATGAACTATTTCCAGCCCTGTACGAGCTCCCAGAATTGTTTGGCCCATTGCTTTCCAGAATTATTTCTCCAGCCTTGTGGAATTCCCCCACATCCATGTACTAAATAGTTTTCACCCAAAGATTTGTGAACACCCCTCTGTAAATCCCTGGATCTCTCTCTCCCCACCTCTCTCCTTCCCTCCCCACCTCCTTCACCCCTGCCCTCATTCCCCATTTCCCTCTCCCTCTCTCCTTCCACCCTGCTCTGCAGATTCCTCATGCCTTGCTTCCCCGAACTCGGATATCTGTCCCCTCAATTCAGTGAAACTGCTGGGCTGTCTTTGGGATTCCTATCCTTGAGCTTCAGCTGGGTACCCTCCATGGCCAGTAAGCTGGGGCGATCGGAAGGCTTCACCTCACTGGTTTGCTGTCTCTTGTGTGTCACAAGCCTACACAGCCTGTCGCCCAATGTCTGAAACTAGACTCTTCATATCCATTGTCTGACTTTCTGCTTGTTTATGGTGTGAGATCAATCCTATGTAGTTAAACCTTTACAGCGTATATTGAACTTTTTTTTTACCTGCCATAACAGAAGTTTCATGTGTTTGGCCCACCATTTCCTAAGCAGATTAGTGGTTACACAGACGGATTTGTTCAATTTGTGATCACTTACCGAGCTCTGCTTTCATGATGTGTGCCCTTTTCTGTGTATGTAAATTTCAATAAAACATAATTTAAAAATGAAAAGCAGAATAAATGTATATGCAAGTATAAATGGTAGAGAATAACTAAGATACTCTAGAAAGAAGAAATAAGTTTGAGTGATTTGCCCCAACAGACATCAGATATTAGGATTTACTATAAAGCCAGCAATATTTTAGTTAAGAGATCATGGTATGACAGAGTAAAAAAAAAAAAACAAAAACAAACAAACCTAGAAAAAAACCCCAAAGAATTCCCATTCCAAAAAGATCCACGCAACTGTAACCACTGGATGTGTGACAGAGATGTCACTTAAGAATAGTGAGAAAACACTGAAGTTTTTAATAAATGATGCTGGGATGATTCATCACCTATAATTCATAAGCTTCATCCTCTACCTCATGCCATATACAAAAATCAATTCCAGATGTATCAATAACTAAAGGTGAAAGGCAAAATTATAAAGTTAGAGAATAGCAGGATAATATATAACTGTCTTGGGAGCGAGAAGGATTTTTTAAGTAGGACCCACACCAAAAGACAAAACATGAAGGAAAAGATAATAAGTTAGTTTATATTATAAGAACTTCCGTAAACCAAGACACCACTAAGAGGATAGAAAGACAAGCCAGAATTGGGAGGACATGTTTTTAACATATGAAACTGTTGAAGGACAGGCATCTGGGGTGTATAAGTATTATGAATTTATGAGAGAATAATCTCCCAAAATTTGAGCAAAAGACATCAAGTATACAGACTTCACCAAAGAGAAAACTCTAATGACCGATAAATATGAAAACAGGCTCAACCTCGGATTAAAATCATATGGATATGTCATTCTATATAAACATGATTGGCAAAATTAAGCCTGATTACTTAGCACTCACCCACTGCAGGTGGGAGTATAAACTGATCAAAGCACTTTGGGGAAAGATCATTATCAAACCGAACATGTACATACTGGAATCGCTTATTGATGTACATCCCTATCCCCTACTGGAGGATGGGGACGACAGACCTCATCTTAACATCATCTGTCCTGCACGAAAAGGTAACTAAATCACTTATCCTGAAGGATCGGCCTGGGGAATATACATATGGACATGCATATTGCACAGGAGGAAATCACCAGAATTAAACTGGAGACCGGGGTGCGTTGTCACTGAATCTCTCTGAGTCATTGAGTTGGCAAAAGAAAAACTGTCTGGCTTTTTTTCTTTCCATAAAATAAAAGGCACATTTTTCACTTTCACCAATAACTTCATTGATTTGGATGTTTTGAGTATCTCGGCTATCTCCTTCATGGTATAACATTGGTTATTCTCAATTAATGTCTTGATTTAATTGCCATCAACTTCAATTGGTCTACCTGGCCATGGAGCATTGTCCAGTGAGAAATCTCCAGCACAAAACTTCACAAACCACTTTTGACACATTCCATCAGTCACAGCACCTTCTTCCCATACTGCACAAATCTTTTTTTGTGTGTTTCAGTTGTGTTTTCACCCTTCTTGAAATAATAAAGCATAATGGGCCAAAAATATTGCATATTTCCTTTCATTTTCAATATTAAAATGGCTGCACAATTCACCAATTTTGATAAGTTTTTTAAAATGCACGTTGATATGACTGCTGTCACAATACAATCTAACATAACTGTTTCGAATGAAGTCCAAGACAACTAAGCGCTACTAGAGCCTTCATATGGAAAAAACCTGATGAACTTTGTGGCCTCCCCAATATTTACATGGCTGTGGTGAAAGGAGGAGGGAGAAGAGTCAGAAACTGAAGCAAGAGGAAAGGGTGGGAAATTATAATAGCATAATGGACATTTCACCTTCACTGAGCCTTGTCCTCCTGAAGGACCCTGCCATGTCCTTACTGAGCCAATCAGAAAGTGGGTCTTAACAGTTCCTCTGTGAAGGCAATGGTAAGAGAGGAGCCCACGCGTGCACTGGGTGTTCAGTACCCGTGTGGCTTCCTACCCAGCCTGGGTCACTGAGGGCTGACCACACAAATGAAACCCAGCTTTCCTTACATCAGTGTCTCTTTATCACTTTGTCCCCTTTTGCACACTCAGGCCAGGAGGAATATTCCAATATGATTCTTCCTAATAATGTAGGTCTTTTCAGTTTGATCAAAATGTGCTGTGTGGTCTGTGCTCCATTCAGCTCCTGTTCCATGTGCTCTTGTGTCGGCTGCTGGTCCTTCTGGTTAATGTCGGTCTGCCTTTCCCTGTGTGCGGGAGATGGGCCCTCGGGAGAGCCCGGCTGTGAGCAGGACTCGAGGAGAGCGCCTCCTCTCCTGGGAGGCACTCTGAAGCCTGACTTTGAGGGTCAGTATGGGACGTGAAGAGAGAATTCTAGAAGCAGGTAGGGCCCCCAGATTAAAGGAAAAGGAATTTAGATTGTTTTGTGTATTTGTTAGGTGGTGTCACTTAGCTCTGTCTTTCCCGTGAGGACATAGTGTTCCCATTGGTAGGTGACCAAACTGAGATGAGGCAACTTCCCCAAGACGACTTGCCTAGTCAACTTGAGGGTCAAGGTCACACCCAGAATTGTCTGCTCCAGCATCTGGGCTCTCTGTCCTTCCTCCCCACCTTTCCACCTCTGGCTGTGGGAGGTGGCCGTCCAGTGGGCGGAGGGGAAGGAGACACAGCAGACATTCTGGGTGTCCGAAGGGGCAGGTGAATGTAGATCTGAGCCTCATGTCCAGGTTCAAATGGTCCAGTCTGGCTATGGGATCTCATGGTGCTCTTCCCATCATGTCTATTGCCCATCAGGCCCGGGTATTTTAGAGCTGGGGAGGCAGGGCACCCCAGGAAACCCCAGAATGGGGTGGCTGTCAAGGAGTTGGCAGAGCTGAGGCCCCAACCAGTAAATGGAGGTGGACTAGGGCCAGGTTCCCACCCCTGAAAATAGAGATAGAAATGAAATCATCATATTTGATTAAACTTTTTCATGTGTACATATAGTCATAGTGTCAGAGAATCAAATCGTGAAGGTGAGAGAAGCTCTCCTGTAGACACAGCAAATCCCCACCGGGGTCTGGGGGGAGGCATGCATGCACAAACAAGACTGAAAAAAGAAAAGAAATCAACTATTGGATGGGACATTCTAGTGGGGATTTGGAAAGGTCTCAATCCGGGAGCCTGGACACATGGAATGAAGGCTGGAGACAACATCCCCAGGGGAAGAAGCTCCTAATACCCATCTAGCTTCACCAGTATGAAGTTCAATGGCATCTGACAAAGGACTCTCCTTTTCATTTTCCCACTTATGTTTTGGTGCCTCTGCTTTGCTGGTGCTGTAACACACACACACTTTACCTACAGGAAATCCAAGCTGGCTGATTGCAATACAGTGCTCATCTGTGCAAAGCCACAGATTAAATTCCTGTGTTCATTCATTCAGCAAACATCTGAGGGGCTACTATTGACTAGGTGCTGGGAATAACCAGGTAAATAAAACCAAATCCCTGCCAGAGAGGAGGCCACAGGCAGCCCGGGGGCAGGTGTATGTGAACACTCGAAGCACAAGTTATCCGTGACATGCAGAGGTGTCTGAGGGCTACGGGAGGAATGTCCTTGGGGACACAGGCAGGAGAAAGCGTCAAGGGGAGCGGGTGTTTTCCTGGGCCATGAGGGAGGATTGGAATTTGCCGGATGGACAAGGATAGGAAGGAGTTTGCAGGCAGAGCAAATGGCAGAATGAAAATAATGGGGGTGAGAAACTGAGCCACACGTTCAGAGAGCAGAGGGGAGCTTGGTGAGCGGGATGAGGGGTGCGCAGGCGACAACGCCAGGCTGCGGTCAGGCCAGAGAACTCATCACCGAACACACTGGTGGTGCCGAGAGAGTTAAGATACAGAAGGCGGAACTAACTCAGAACCTCGTGGTGATGAGGTGGACTCTTGAGTTCTGAGCTGAGGCCTCTGCGAGGCCCGGGCCACCTCTGTGAGGTACAGGTGGGCACGAGGGAGTGCAGCCACTCACGCCATCACCTGTGCTTGGTTTGATCATTCTCCTCTGCACTGCTTACGTACAGGTTAAAGAAGAAAACCCAATGAAAGTAGAGCTAACAGGGTCAGGGCAATTTTCATTCCCAAGCCTTGCACTTGGGCTAACCTTTGTTTCTGGCCTAGTATGGATGACACCATCAGTGCTCCGCCCAGATACCCTTTGGGGCATTTCTGAGGTGCTCTGTGAGGACAGGCTGATGCACCTTCTGCAGGACCTTGGAGAGGTTTCACTACCCCCTCGCTCAGCCCCTCTCCAGCCCTGCCCTGCCTCGTTCTCACCCTCTCCTACTAATCTCCCCTGGGAGCACTTCTTTAAATAAATTTCTTGCACTTGAATCCTCATCTTAAGATCTGCTTCCTGGGAGCTTGACCTAAGACATTTAGTTAAGGAACATGGGAGAGAAGGACGCAATCATACTTGGTGCCAGCCAGGGACGCGTGATGACTTTCCTGAAGCATCGCCAGGTTTAGAAGAAAGAAAGAAAGAAAGAAAGAAAGAAAGAAAGAAAGAAAGAAAGAAAGAAAGAAAGAAAGAAAGAAAG
>PVKU01001105.1:240339-343818 GCA_004027475.1 Anoura caudifer | reverse complement strand
AGAAGAAGAAGAAGAAGATGAAGAAGAAGAAGAAGAAGAAGAAGAAGAAGAAGAAGAAGAAGAAGAAGAAGAAGAAGAAGAAGAAGAAGAAGAAGAAGAAAGGAGGAGGAGGAGAAGGAGAAATATAAGTAATAAAGTGGCAATAAACACATATCTGTCAACAACTGAATTAAAAAAAAAAATAGCCCTGGTCAGTGTGGCTCAGTTGGTTGGAACATTATCCTATAAACCACAAGTTTATGAGTTTGATTCCCAGTCAGAGCACATGCCTAGGTTCTAGGTTCAGTACCCAGTGAGGGTGCGTACAAGAGGCAATTGACTGATATTTCTCTCATATTGATGTTTCTCTCCCTTGTTCTCTCTCTTCCTGCCCTTCTCTCTAGAGTCAATGAGATGTCCTCAAGTGAAGATTTAAAAAATAAAATAAAGAAAAACAAAGAAACAAGCAGCATAGAAACAGATTTCATAGATAGAGAACATTTTGACATTTGCCAGATGGGAAGGTAGTAGGGGACTGATGAAAAAGGAGAAAGGATTGGGAATTATAAATTAGTTGTTACAGAATAGTCCTGGGGATGTAAAGTACAGCATAGGGAATACAGTCCATAATATTCTATGTCTGGTGTCAGTTGGGTGTGAGATTTTGGGAGATGATCACTTAGTAAGTTATATAACATCTAATCACTAGGGTGTGCGCCTGAAACTAATATAATAATGCAAGCCAACTGTGATTGAAAAATGAAAATGATTTGAAAATGAAAAAAGATGCAGAATGCTAAATATTAAGACATTCTATTCAGTTATTGAACTTTTAGGATTAAAGAAAGAATTCCTCAGGCAGATGTCTGAAGGGGAAAAAATTACTTGTAAAAAATTTTAGAAAACAATCATGCTGGCTTTAGATTTCTACACACACTATTTCATCCCATGAGTGTAGGAACAATGTCTGCAGAAATTTAAAAGAAAATTAGTGACCCAACATGCACCCACGATGTTAATCAAGTATAACACAAACAGGTACTCATTCAAAACATGAAAGAATTTGGAACCATAAAACCCTTGAGCCATTCTTCAAAAAAAACTGCTTTTAAGAAACATCAATATTTAAAACTATTTTCATAGGATGAATGAAAATAAAGAACTCAGGAATGGTAAAACAATACAAAATCAACAAGTACTGCCTTCATTTAAGTAAAGTATAAAGAAAAGGGTATAGATTATTGGATAGAATGTAAATTCTATACACCTTTACTATTTGAAATAATAACCTTACCAGCAAATGCCTGCAGATAAGAAGTAAAAGGAAACATACAAGCACTAATGCCCATCATATAATCCACACCATCATAAACTGAAGATGCTTTTTTAATATATTTTATTAATTATGCTATTACAGTTGTCCCATTTCTCCCCCATCATTCCCCTCCACCCTGCACACCCCTCCCACCCACATTCCCCCCGCCTTTAGTTCATGTCCATGTGTCATAAGTTCTTTAGCTTCTACATTTCCCACACTATTCTTGCCCTCCCCCTGTCTATTTTCTACCCACCATCTATGCTACTTATTCTCTATACCTTTTCCCCCTCTCTCCTCCTCCCACTCCCCTGTTGCTAAACCTCCATGTGATCTCAATTTCTGTGTTTCTGCTCCTGGTCTACTTGTTGGCTTAGTTTGCTTTTGTTTTAGGTGTGGTTGTTAATATCTGTGAGGTTGCTGTTTTTTTACTGTCTTATTTTTTATCTTCTTTTTCTTAGATAAGTCCCTTTAACATTTCAGATAATAAGGGCTTGGTGATGATGAACTCCTTTACTTGACCTTATCTGAGAAGCACTTTATCTGCCCTTCCATTCTAAGTGAAAGCTTTGCTGGATAGAGCAATCTTGGATGTAGGTCCTTGCCCTTCATGACTTGGAATACTTCTTTCCAGCCCCTTCTTGCCTGGAAGGTCTCTTTTGAGAAATCAGCTGACAGTCTGATGGGAACTCCTTTGTAGGTGACTGTCCCCTTATCCCTTGCTGCTTCTAGAATTCTCTCCTTCATTTTAATCTTGGCTAATGTAATTATGATGTGCCTTGGTATGTTCCTCCTTGGGTCC
The DNA here is from genome assembly GCA_004027475.1 of Anoura caudifer. NCBI lineage: Eukaryota > Metazoa > Chordata > Mammalia > Chiroptera > Phyllostomidae > Anoura > Anoura caudifer. The sequence continues at coordinate 341,722 of PVKU01001105.1, read as the reverse complement.
AACTTCTTTGGGGCTCTCTGAGCTTCCTGGACTTCCTGGTAGTCTATTTCCTTTACCGGATTGGGGAAGTTCTTCTTTACTATTTGTTCAAATAAGTTTTCCACTTGTTGCTCTTCTTCCCCTTCTGGTACCTTTATAATTTGGATGTTGGGATGTTTAAAGATATCCTGGAAGTCCCTAAGCCTCTCCTTATTTTTTTGAATTCTGGTTTCTTCATTCTTTTCTGTTTGGTTGTTTCTTTCTTCCTTCTGGTCCACTCCATTGATTTGAGTCCCAGTTTTCCTCCCATCTCTATTGGTTCCCTGCACATTTTCTTTCATTTCACTTATTGTAGCCTTCATTTGTTCCACAAATTTGTGAGCAAAATCAACCAATTCTGTGAGCATCCTGACCACCACAGCTTTGAACTGTGCATCTGATAGGCTGCTATCTCTTGGTCACTTAGATGAATTGGCTCTGGGGCTTTGATTTGTTCTCCTGTTTGAGCAATTTTGGTTTCTTGGGTTTGTTTTTTTTTTTGGTCTCGTCGAAGCTGTTAAATAGTGAGGGGTGGAACCTTAGATGTTCCCCAGGATGGGGCATCCCAGTCACTGGGTTGTGATGCTGTATGTGGGGGCGGGATCTGAGAGGGGACAATGGCGCTTGCTCAGCTCTCTCTCAGATTCCAGTCCCTTCCGCCACTTCCCCTTAGCCTGGATTATCTGCGCACAAATGTGGGACTGCCTGGTCAGTCAGCCACCTTGTGCGGCCTCACTGGGTCTGCCCATTGCCACCCCGCGCCCCAGGGCCTGCTAGCCGCCACCTGCATGCCTGAGATCTGCCAGCCTCTGCTGCCTGTGTGCCCAGGTCTGCCAACCTCCACTTTTTCCTGCTGCGACTCCGCCCGTCTTACCAGTCTGGATGAGGGGTTATCATACTTCCATACATTCAATTTTCTATCAGTTCTGGCTGTTTTCTTGTTTCTAAATCTTTGTTGTCCTTAATTTTGGTTGTGTGAGGAGACATAGTGTGTCCACCTACACCTCCATCTTGCCCGGAAGTCCTGAAGATGCTTTTTAAAAAGCTACTAACTCTTAATGGTTTCCATTTTCATTTTATTTAATCCTAAAAGGATATTTTAAAAAATAATAATTCAAAGCATTTGAATTTCAGCAATTCCTTGCACTTCATCTCCTTTTCATTGCTACCTCTAAATTCAAATAAAAATAAGTCTAATATATTTTGTTTTTTAAATACACATATAGTATGACCCCTGTTTTCTGAAAAAAAACTTTCAAATCTTTCTTTCTAGCCTCTATTTGCATACATACATACCTAGAATGATAATGGAATAATGTTCACTTAAAATGACAATTGTTTGGGGATAGTGAGATTAGAGATCACTTTTATTACTTTCTTTTCTATAATTTTTGAATTGCTCAAATCCTTTAATATAAAAAGAGAAGAGTATTTTTTTCTGAAAATAGTTTGGTCTCAAGTGACAAGAATGAGTTTCAAAGACATAATTATGTCTTCTAAATATATTTGAAAGTTACACATATTGACCGGATTGTTAACTTTCTAAAAGCATGTGTGTCTCCTTCCCAGAGTCAGATCATAACCTTGGGGAGAAAAATTAAGGTTTATACCTGTTAATATGCCCACCAAATCACCAAATACTTAAAAATTACATGCCTGTAATTACATATTTATACATAAAAAGTAAATTTTAAGGGTTTATTTTTTACATTTTGAACCATACAGAGTATTTTGTTATTAATCAAAAATTAATCTGGTATTCAAATATACACATGCTGTTTTTTAAAAATATATAAAAACATTTAAAATAATAATGCACAGAATAATGTTTTAACATGATTTCATTAAAGTTGAAAAATAAAAACATCCATATCTGTCTGTGTATTCACAAAGAACATCTGGAAGAATATAGTAACAGTATCAGTAATATAGTAGCTTACATTTTGTTAATCAAATATACTTCCATTATCAGTCCTAACTCCTTTTGTTGAAATTTTTCAAAAATAGTTAAAGTGGTCAAGGCAATTTTTTTCAATAATAGTTGTTATTCAAATTTCCATAAATCTAAGTGGCAACTGCAGCAAAGGAAGTCCTACATCATTCCTCCTAGTCCTACTAGCTGCCATGCTGGTAAAAGGGGTGTGAAAAGTGATTACATGCTCATTTACCCAGAAACCTGCTCAAGTGCTATTTGGCTGAAGGTGAGTGGACTATAGCTGCTAACAACAGCCACAGGATGGGAAGATGCGTATAAAAAGGATAGAAAATTATGTTCAAGCAAAGTACATACATGGACACTTCCTCTTTGAGTTGAGAGAGGAGACATAGAAATGTGCATTAAGAAATAAATATTTAAGTAAATAGTTGGTTAATCATGTCCTATTATTCCTGCTTTGACTTCAAAATGAAGATAGCAAAAACATAGCTATTCTGGTATTTTTCATGAATTTTAAACTGGGGAGAACAAAGGGGAAAAGCAAATATTTTTAACATTTCTCCCACTTTGGACTTGGAGCCTGATTTTATCTATCAGGACTCCAGAGGAACTGTGGCAAGAAGAGAGCAGCTACCCAGGCCAGGTCCCCTCCCGGGCACTCACTCAGTGTATTACAGTTAATAGATGAGGGCCAAGTCACAATGGGAACAGCTTTCTCCTTGGCTGAAATATTCTCTAAAAGAGAACAGGATTTTTTTTATGAATTCATTAAACAAAAGCATAGCAAGTCATTTGAGTAAAGTGAGGGCTATTCTCAAAAAAAATGGGGGTATGTCAACAAGGCCATTAAGAAAATGACTACAAAGAAATATAGCTGGAGTAGCTGATGTGGATCACTAAGAAGGTCAAGTTGAACACATCAGTATCTCATGATTCTATTAGTCAAAGATAAACACATCACTTTAATCAAGTGTAATTAAATTATTGCTGTAAGTTCAAGTCTTAATACCTTAGCAAAATGGCAATTGAACCGCAAAAATTCCTGCTTAGAAAATTCTTTAAAACCTCATTCTGTAAATTAAATTAAATACTTTTTATGTTTACTCCCAAATGTCTGTATCAAAGTATTTATGGGTATGTTATATATATGCAGGTAGAGGCTTCTGAAAATTAATGTATGGTTATTTGTGAAGATAATATATGTAGGATTTAGAAAAATATAGTCTAAAAATATATTTATAAAAGTGTACATACAGTCTGAAAAGTGGTTCTCTCATTCTTCAACATAACTGAATTCCTTACTTTATGTTTTATAATTATGCTTATTTCTAATCTTTACAAATATAAAACTTTACTATAAATCAGCTTAGTTTTCCATTTTTTTAAATCCTCACCTGAAGACATTTTATCATTGTTTTTAGAGAGAGACTGTAGAGAGAGAGGAAGGGAGAGAGAGAAACATCAATGTGAGAGAGAAACATTGGCTGGTTTCCTCCCATGTATGCCCTTACTGGGGATTGTACACGCCTGGACTAGGGATCAAACCCGCAACCTAGGTATGTGCCCTGACCAAGAATCAAACCCATGACATTTCAGCTACAGGATGATGCTCCAACCAACTGAGCCACACTGATCAGGGCAGTTTTCCATTGTTTTTAAATTAAAGGTGGGCAATAAAAAAATCCTTAGGAAAAAAAATAAATTTTTAGCAGTTGTTTTATGTACACAACTGATTCACATTTGTATGCCTCCTCAGGAAGTTGCATTTCAGAAGCCTCTCACCTATAGCACATTTAAACACAGTCAGGATAAAACATGGGTTAGAGATGTTATTGTATGCGACATCCTCCTTTACGTTTCACATTGTTTGCCTTCCTTTCTCATAATACTTTCTAGCAGTTGTTAGGCAATAATTATAATTTTGAAAACTCCCAAATAGACATGTAGGTACTGATTTGTATTAAAATAGAATTTGTGAATGTCAGGCTTCAATAATATAAATGTATAAACATGATTACTAGTCTATTAACATTTAAATTGTGTATATTGATATTCTCCTACTGTTACAACTAATGGGTGTTTTGAAAGGTAAACAAATTGAAAACACCACTTCTGCCAATACAAGGATGTTTTTATTATTGCTGTTAAACCAGACTTCCCTTTAAATGTATATAATGTAATAATTTCAAAGAATTAAAATTCTATGAAAATGCAGTAATTAGTACTTAATAAATGACCTTCTAAATACATTCCTAAGCAATGTTCAATTATTTAAGAGAAACTGGAAATCAAGATACAGAAAAACAAACCTGCAAAATGGAACCACCCCACTCTAATTTGTGGATGACAGCTCCTCCCTGATCTGTACCAACAGATCAGTTTCTTTTTAAAGAGCTCATCATTTATATCAAAAAAAAAGCATGGGTTGGAATGAAAATGTGTAGAAGAAAACAACCCTCATAAAATGAAAGAAGCACTGGTTGCTGAAGAATGACACAGCATCTATCAGGAAAATGAAACACCTGTCTCAGAAAACAAAGATAAAAGCTGAATGCCTTCACAAAAGAAAAGGAGATGAAAGACCATGCTATAGTATTCAAACTCATGAGTCCTGGAGACAAAGAAAGGTCAATGACGGGTACATCAGCTGTGGTGGAGGAACGGATCCACACTGCGCTCTGAGGTCCAGGGGTTCAACTCTGATCTGAATGGTTTCAGTCTAAATGACATCTGCTCAGAGGTCTTTCCTGGCCACCCTCTCAATTCATTCACCCAACCCAGCAGTAGCATCCTCTATCCCTACACTCTGTCCATTTCCTTTAAGACACTTAGAGAGTTACTGTTTCCCCCACTATCCCAGGAGGGCAGAGTTCACTTCAAATTTGTTCACCACTGTGTTCCCAGCATCCACTGTAGCAGCTAGCACATGGCAAGCATGCAAAAACAAACAAACAAACAAAGGTTTACTGAATCAATTAACAAATGTTCTACTAGGTGTAACAGAGGAAACACCTAGGCCTGACTAGTGTTAAGAAGAGGAGCTGTAACTACCTGAGGATGGATTCTGGATCTTTCACCTCGTTATCATAGTGCTCTTCCCAACCGACATCACAGGATCACTGAACTCATCACTGTGATTCACAGATTTCTAACAGACATGCAAAATTAAACACAAAAGTTCTTAACAAAAAGGAAAAGCTGGCTTCAAATTCCAAGGAGAATCTATGAATCTGTGAGAGAAGTTAGACTCATGAGTAGTGGAGTTTTTGTATCATCAACATGCTAAAGATATTATAATTATATTATGGAAAGAAACATTCCTATACTGACAAACTTCAGGTATTTCCTACTTATTGGAGGGGAAAAAAAAAAGAAAAAAAAGAAAATGGGCTGCTATCTCTACTTCAAACACAGATGTAATAATTAGCTAAATCCTAATTAAATGTGATTAATTTCTCAAAAAATAAATATGAATAGAGAACCTTAATTAATGTACTTTCTCATTAAAACTGTGTATGCCTTTAGTAGACAAAATGCAACAATCCTATCGGGAACATCATGCCCTAATACAATAGCCTAAGTCATAGCAGTAATAATTATTACAAAACAAAAGCACACTATTCACTAGGGATTGTATATGTGTACATAATATTTCATTAGATTTTCATAATTTCATGAGATGACTGTTTATAGCCCTGTTCAACATTTATGGAACTGGACTCCAATGAGTTAAAAAAAAAAAAAAAAAAACTTTGCATAAGAAAAGTGGCTAGTAAATGGTAACTTGCAGTTCAGTATGGCTCTCCGGGCTGTAGCACAGTGAAACGCTTTGATCAGCCAAGCAACAGTGTACTGTTGGAAAAAAAACAGATACAGGAAAAGTAAGGAAGAAAAATCATCAGTCATTTTAGATACTGAATTTATGGGTTCTGCAGAGCAAGAAAACATAATTCCTCCACACTTTGTGCCTCGGAAAGCTTTGTTCAACTCAGGCTGAAACCTATCCCATACCTCTTTTCTTTGAAAATACTCTTTTCTAAGTTACAGACTTTATATCTTAAAACATAGTACTAAAAAATAATGTGCAAGAAGATTGTAAGTGATTTTATTATTATCAATGAAACTCCACAGCCCGCGGGGGCACCGTGGACCACCCTGGTGTCGGAAGGTTGGCAGCACAGCCGTGCAGGCTGTTCTGTCCCACAGATAGCCACGGTGTTCTGAATGTAGATCCTGGTAAGTGGGAACAATTCCTACAAAATTCAATTTATTTTCTTTGTCCTCCCAACCTGCTTGGATTGAATGTAGGGTTTTTCCTGTGTTTTTGTTGTTGTTGTTGTTGTTGTTTTGTTTTGTTTTGTTTTGTTTTGTTTTGTGGGGGGTTCCAATTTCATTGCTTTTTTAAACACATCTGCAAATAGACAATTCATATCCTGCAACCATTATACGTTCATCCAAGCACTTTTTCTTGAATCCAACAAAATGGTCTTTTTCATTTAAAATCTTATGTGTCCTGAGTGAGCATTGACTTTGTGTCCTTCCTAACAGATGACCATGAAGCTTGACACAGGTTGCTTAGCAACTGCCTTATGCCCAGAAGTAGAAATAACTCTTTGATATACTCACTATGTGTATTTCTCCTGATTTATTTCATTTGTATTTAACATGGTAGATCAAACAGAATCATTAGAATTCTAACACCCTCAAGGGTAGAAGAGTTCCTGGTCCACTTTAAGCTAAAGTACCCAGAAATCAAAACAGCTTATGAATCATCACAGAATAGTACTGCAGAGTAAAGGAACAACTAAAATTCACTGTGCCCATTACCAAGGACAAGGTGATACATTCTCATCACTGCTGGCCCCATGATGTTTTTGAGACTTCAAAAGAATTCTCAAAATTGTTGTTGTAACTCTCACTTTTTGCAAAATGATAAAAGACTATATATTTCCCATTATGTGGTTTGCTAAAAAGTCTTTGATATTCTGAAGGACAATCCATTGTTTTAATGCATGATACAGTGTAATTCATCATGCAGCAAGAACAATACTAATCACCCCTCTTGTTTGAATCAACCATCACTCTTCAACCCTCATAGTATCTAATCCGATCTAAACTCATTTATATTATTCGTGACTTGTTTATGTAGAAAGGAGTCTGAATGCGCAGTGTACTATACATCTCAGAACAGAAATCCATACAGAAGGGTCCTAGACCTAAAATTCAACGATTAAAAGCTTAAAAGTTTTGCTAACATTTAATATTTTGGTGGAAATATATAGTTAATATTATGATGAAATAATTATGAAAATTTACAATATCAGTGAAAATAAAAAATAGAATTTTAATAAAGCAAATCAGATTTTATAAGCCTACTATTTAGATCACAAGCTTAAAAGTTTCAGTGTTCTGGGGAACTTCTGGCCAAAATGGAGACATAAGTAGATACACTTGCCTCCTCACACAACCAAAAGAAGGACAATAACTAATTTAAAAACAAAAAATAACCTGAACTGCCAGAAAATCATCCTGTATGGAAGTCTGACAACAAAGGAGTTAAAGAAGAAACATTCATCCAGACTGGTAGGAGGGGCAGAGACAGGCAGCCAGGGCAGAGGATGCACAGCAAGGCTGTGGCTGGCCCACCAGTGGTCCCACATTCGCATGCAGATAAACTAGTGAGAACAACTGGGGAGTGAGACAAACCACAAGCCCAGGGTTCCAGCACAGGAAAATAAAGCCAGACTGTAAAAACCTGTGGAAGTTGAGGTGGCAGGAGAAACTCCCAGCCTAAAAGGAGAGTTCATTGGAGAGACCCACAGGGTCCTAGAATGTGCACAAACCCAAACACCCAGGAATCAGCACCAGAAGGGCCCAGCTTGCTTGAGGGTAGCAACGGAAGTGACTAAAAGCCAGCCAAGAGCTGAGAAAGCAGCATTGTTCCCTCTCTGACCCCTCCCCCATTGTCACTGCCACAATGCAGCAAAGTAGGTTGCCCTGTCCTGCTGAATACCTAAGTCTCCACCCTTCACAATGTAACAGGTGCACTGAGACAAAGAAATATGGTCCAAATGAAAGAACAGATCAAAATTCCAGAAAAACAACTAAACAATGAGGAGATAGCCAATCTACCAGATGCAGAATTCAAAACACTGGTAATCAGGATGCTCACAGAAATGGTTGATTTTGCTCACAAAATAGAGGAAAAAGTGAAGGCTATGCAAAGTGAAATAAAGAAAAATATACAGGGAATCAACAGGTACCAGGACTTACATCAACAATTTGGAGAAGAAGGAAGAAATAAATGTTCAACTGGAACAGAATGAAGAAACAAGATTTCAAAAAAATGTGGAGAGACTTAGGAACTTCAGAGACAACTTTAAACATCTCAACATCCAAATCACAGGGGAGCCAGAAGGAGAAGAGAAGAGCAAGAAATAGAAAACTTATTTGAAAAATAATGAAGGAGAACTTCCCCAATCTGACAAAGGAAACAGACTTCCAGAAAATTCAGGGAGCTCAGAGAGTCCCCAAGAAGTTGGACCCAAGGAAGAACATACCACCAAGGCACATCATAATGACATTATCCAAGATTAAAGATGAGAGAATCTTAAGGAAAGATAAGCAAGAGAAGAGGAGACAATTACCTACGAAGGAGTTCCCATAAGACTGTCTGCTGATTTCTCAAAAGGAACCTTGCAAGCAAGAAGGGTCTGGAAAGAAGTATTTAAAGTCATGAAAGGCAAGGACCTACATCCAAGATTGCTCTATCTAGCAAAGCTATTATTTAGAATGGAAGGGCAGGTAAAGTGCTTTCCAGATAAGGTCAAGTTAAAGGAGTTCATCATCACCAAGCCCTTATTATATGAAATGTTAAAGGGACTTATCTAAGAAAAAGAAGATAAAAAATATGAACAGTAAAATGACAAACTCACAACTATCAACAAGTAAACCTAGAAAAAGCAAAAACAGAAACAACCTAAGCAAACAATAGAACAGGAACAGAATCACAAAAATGGAGATAACATGGAGAGTTATCAGCAGGGAGGGGGCAGGGGGAGAATGGGGGAATAAGTACAGTGAATAAAAATCATAAATTTTAGGTACAAAATAGACAGGGGGAGGTTAAAAATAGTATAAGAAATGGAGAAGCCAAAGAACTTATATGTATGACACATGGACATGAACTAAGGCAGGGAATGCTGGTGGGAGGAAGGATGCAGGGTGGATGGTAATAAAGGGGAGAAAAAAATGGGACAACTGTAATAGCACAATCAATAAAATATACTTTAACAAAAAAGTAAAAAATAAAAATTTCAGTGCTCTGAAACCTGCAAACTTTTTTGTGCCAAACCAAATAACAAGTGAAAAATCTTTTCAAATTGTAAAAAGTTAATTTAGAAACCATAAAATTTTCTAGAATAAAAATACCAAGGCAAAATTCTCCCAGTCACAACAAAATATTTAAGGGGCTTAATTTTATTTTAGATGATGACGTAAAAATTGCCCAAATGTCTATGAAATAGAGACTAAACAAATTACAGTAATCCATACAGTGGGATGTAGTTAGAGAACTTAACAGTTGTATCCTGGAGTATTCTGCATGAGTTTTTGTTTCTATTTTCCTTCTTTTATTTTGGCAGATCCCTACCAAGTGATATGGAAACATTCCGAAAATGAACAGTCAAGTGAGTAAAGTGGGGGTAGAACAGCACGCTGTTACATGTTACATCCGTGTTCAAAGCGGGAGTTGTGTATGTGTGTGTAAGTGTAACTATTACATGCATGCATGATATGTGTATACTGTGCATATTGTGTGTAATATGTATATATTATTGTGTGTGATGGTATATATATTACATATTATATATCATAATAATATAATATCTCTAAAAGAATATTCAAGGAACTGGTAACAATTTTAGCCTTTAGGAACTGGGAATATGGGTGACAGGAAAACTTACTTTTCACTGAACTTCAGGGAAAACTTTATATCTCTTTTTGTTACATACATGTGAGGTGACAAAGAAAGGTGTACACTTTCTTTTACTTATTGACAGAGAAACAGCACATAACACGTAGTGTTTACTAGATCCCAAGAGTCACACATTTTTCAAGAAAAACTTGTGATAATAAAGCAAGGCACCAAGGGGAAAAAAACAGGTTATCTAGTTTCCAGTTCGATCTGGTAGCCGCTAACCCACATGCCAGCAAACAGAATTAAGACGATTTCAGAATATTAAATACTACTTTTCTGTGAAATATTATTTCTCTTAAAACTAAAATGGTTTTTCAGAACTCTAACAACAAAGGAGAAGTTAATAAGGAATTATTCTAAATCAATGCAAAAGATCAAAACTTCTTTTAAGTGAGCTAATTATCACACTTCAGTGCACCACAAGTGTGCCATGCACAAAAAAAAAAAAAAAAAAAAAAAAGGTGGGGAGAGAGAGGAAGAGAGAGAACTCCAAAGCAAAGCACTCCAAAGTGCACCACGCTATTCCCATGAAAAGCTCCCCTGCAAGAGAGGCTTCAGGAGAGGTCACATAAGGTTAGAATATTATTTGCTAGACTTCTCTAAAAAAAGAAAAAGGGCATTGGAGGCTCTGAGTAATTTATGTAGTAAAAAAAAAAAAAAAAACACAAAACGGTTTAACTTCTTTGACCACAAAAATATTTCCACACGTATGTGAGTATTTAAATTCCTAGGAACTAGTACTTGATTGATTCTATTCCACTGCTGTTTATCAAACTGATGACCTTTCCAATGAGAAAAACACATTACCAATGAATTAGTAAGACTAGTATTAAAAGGTAATGATTAAACTAATTATTCTGTTAGAGTCACATTAAATTATTTGATAAGGTATTGCAATTAATTTTTAATAATAATTAAACTATACTTAATCCACATTCTATCAGATTACCATTCTGTTTTCATAGTAACATCAATACCTGCAGGTTTTAAAATGTTAATGTGCTTATTTGTTACTGTCTATTTGTCCCCACTCTAATGTAAGCTCCGTAAGCACCAGGATCTTGTCTCTTACTCGGTGCTGTGTCTCCGGTACTTTGAACAGCATTTGTTCATACTGGTTTCTCAATAAAAGTTGACAACATACTTGAATAAATCTAATTCTTTTTTTTTTTACCTCCTTAAGTTAAAAGAGAACTTCTCACTTTTCTCCTAAAATAATAGCTAAAAGAACATTCTATACTGAATAGTTTTTAATAAAAAGTCAATAATAAAACTGTCGAGGCAATGACTTAATATATGAAAAGAACTTAAAACAGTGTGTAATGTATGGTAACACTCCATAAGTGTTAGCGATGCTGATGATGATGACGATGATGATGATGATGGTATGTTCTAGGACAAAGTCTTAAATTCCCATGAATTTGGGAAATACTTGACTTACAAGGGTAAGCATATGTTACTGAATTTTTAATAGCTTTGCATTGCTGTTAATATGCTGTTGTGAATCTCTAAGAAGTAGACACATTTGGAACAATTTAAAAAATTAACCTTTGGGGTGTGAGGAATGGTAGAAGAGGGAAAAGGGGGAAATGGTGATGGAAGGAGACTTGACTTGGGGTGGTAAACACCCAATGCAATATACAAATGATGTATTATAGAATTATACACCTGAAACCTACGTAATTGTATTAACCAATCTCACCCCAATAAATTTAATTTAAAAAAGAAAAAAGAATACTCCACTGTCTTTCACAGATATTAATATCTTCTAGAACACCAGTACTCACAGAAACAAGAGCACACGAAGAAGTTTTTATCTAAAGCAAATATATGCAGAAAACCTCAAATCTACCAACCTAGAACACATACAAATTCCAATGATGAATAAACTAGAAAGTGAACGGGTGCAAAAGGCCCTTGCATCCATGATCTAATTTACCATCAAACTCTCTTGTGCCTTTGGCTCCGGAAGTCGGGCATGCTTTGGCGGTTGGTGTCATCTCTCCTTGTGGTTTTTAATACTCCCTTATCACATTAGCAGTTGGCTGGGTGATTTTACTGAGCCTTTTCTTGAGCTCCCATCTTCAGACTTCTCCACCCTGGGGTTAGCTTGGGACTGTCACCATTCCTGTCCACCAACCACCTTGTACTGCCCAAAATCTAAATCAACCATCTTTACCCTCACCTTTTCCACCAATGAAACTTCAAAGGATAAAAGAGAATTTTACCATGATCAAAGACTGAAGTTGTAGTAAAGGAAAGAAAATCAGAAGGTCTTTAACCTAACAAGCCTCTACATAATAAAAAGAGTTAATGGTTGAAATGTATTGCCATTTAAAGGAAAATAATTCTTATTTAAACATAGATCAAGACAAAATTAAAATTCCAGAGGACCAGTAAGGGCACCTCCTAACAGGAGGAATGGGGAGGACGGTGGTGATGAATCGAAGCACAGTAGTGCGGTGTACTGACAACGTGGGCTCTGGAGCATACTAAACCCAAACTGGAATTTCAGCACTACCACCTCCCAGCGGTGGGCCCTCTCTGAGTTTCCATATCGCCATCTACAAAATCATAACACTACATACTTAACATTCGGCGAGCACTTACTAGATATCAGGCACCATTCTAAGTGCTTTACACAGATCAACTCATTCACACTCATGTCAATGCCCTCTAGCTGAGGACCACCAGGAGCATACCATTGGTCAACCAAGGCTGGGTTTATGGACTCGTTACAATGGGAGAGACAACACACACATCACGGAGACTGTGGGGCATCTGAGCAAGTGGGTGTTAGGGAGGACTGGGAAGCAGGCTTGTGTTAGGTTACATAGGGAGAGTCGGAGGAAGTAGAACATTACTGTTGATTTGACACTGTGTAATTCTATAAATGGTATTCTGGTCATTGTTATCTAGAAGGCAGAAAAAATAGAGTAAAGCTAGATTTGTAATTAATAAAGCTATGCGTTCATTTTAGACAGGTCAGGGGAACACTTTGCCATTTGTTTGTGTGTGTGCGCACGCACGCGTGTGGTTTGGATACTATTCCTGGTTTTATCTTTGTTCTGACATGACTATAGACTAGTCTTATTTTCTGCCTTGATCCATCACAATCACAGAGTTGCCTTGTCTGCCATTAATATTCTAGAAACTTTTGTATGTTGAACAGGCAAATATTACAATCTAGCTGCCAGCGTCAAGCCAGCTTCTAGCAACACCAAGTCCTAGCTGATGGGGCCAGGCCACTCTTGGCTCTCAGGTGACACTTCCTCTTTCTCACTCACAGCAACACTAAAAGATAAGTACTACTTATCTAGATCTGAAAGATGAGGCCACACAGCCAGTAAGGGACAAGTGTGGGATCTGAATCCAGGTAGGTACCAGGCACTGTTCTGTGTGACTCAGGACCAGTGCTCCTCACCTCGGTGCTACTCCACCTTCCACATCAGCTATCGCCACCTTCCAGGTGGCTTTTAAGATTGCAGCTGATGTATAATGCCTGGCTCATGATAAAACTTTGATGAAAAAGAGGTAACTATTGTAGGGAAATTAAAACATGTTTAATTCAAGTTTATTTTCAGTTCCTCAGGAGGCCCTGCCCTGTGAATTGGGCATCTCAGGAGAAGCAGGACCCTTGTCTCTAGGCCGGATGTTGCCGCTAACCGACCTTGCTGGTATGAGCTGCAGGATTCTATAAAATCCTGCAATGTTCTGTTCCCCTGGAGTGCTTTTTTTAACTAGTTGCCATTGAAGAAAATTATTTGACTCTACTTTTAAAGATGCCCTCCTTTAAATATTCTCTGGAGACAAACATAAACTACAAATATAATGAGTCTTTTCATGTATAAGATTAACGAATTTTTAATTGCTTATCTTCTGCAAAACATAAAATTACGTGTTTGCTTTACTCTGGTGATAACTGAAATATAAGCAAGGTCTAGCAAGCGGTGAAGTTCTACTGGTAGATCAGGGTCAGAAGCAGGCACTTACACGTATGTCCTTAAAGGCTTGGTTTTCCTCAGAGCACCAATACTACGTGTGGAACTAAGCTAAACAAAACTATAGGACAGAATGTATTGATTCTTTGTTTCCAACTCCAGGTTCCTGGTGCCTTCAGAGCAGAACTCTGGCTGTTTTGGCCGGCCTATCACTTGAGCATTCTACATTCCATTGTCCCTCATCTCACCCCTCTTTCCAAATGTCATTCTCCCTGTTTCTCATCCCCACTCTCTGCTACTTAACCTTGCTGACAAAATGTTCTTGTTCACTTGGTTATACTGATGACAAGTCATTGTGCTAGCCCACCAAGATGACATATTTGCATATTTTGATTTTTTTTTAAAAGGTGGATACAGGACTTCCAAGCATCAAAGTAGAGCATGGCAAAAGAGAGTTTTGCCTTTGTATATACAGTGAGCTAGTTCTAGCTCTATTGGTCTCTATTAAAGATTTTCTGTTTTGCAATTAGTTAGTACCTAATAAAAGTTTAAATAATGAACTGGTAGTTACTCTTCTAAAACAAAATAATCTCTTCACTCTATTCTTGAAGAATTCTGTAAAGAAATCATGTAAAGGACATTACCTAGGAACTGACTTTCCAGGAAATATCTAGAATTTAATTCCTCCAATCTGCTACCTGAGATGCCTCCTAAAGTTAGATTTGTTCAGTGAAGTGTCATTGAAGAAAGAACAAAACAAACAAAAAAGCCAACTGATCCAAATTTCTAGATTCATTTTTTGTGATAAGTATGAACTTCATTTATTACCATCAGCTGTAATAATTAATCAAGAAAAGGGAACACCCAGTGTTATAGATAGAGCACTGGACTTGTATCATTGTGACTTTAAACAACTGATTTGAGTTACTCACCTGAAAACTGAGAGATGTAGGGAAAAGTGGCTCTCCAGGGTCCATATGAGTCCTGGAGCTTTTTTCAATGTTTTAAAACTATAACAGAGTTAATGTATGTACTCATAGTGAGACTTCACTAAACGCTAGGACTTTTTGTAATTTGGTTACAATTCATCATCTCAGAATGGTGTCATTGCTGAACTCATGCTAAAGTAGTGATCAGCAGTTGTGTTTTCGATGAATTTGAAATAAAAAAATCTAATTATAATTTAAGGAATGCTTTTGGTGGGGGAAAACTAGACAAAATACTTCAAAATATTGAATCGCTAGAGAAAAAATAATTAAAAGATCTCTTCTTGGCAGTGTGCCAAACAATGCTGATGATACATTCCTGCAGTAAAACTCAACTTAACTACACATTATTTTTAATAATATTATAATTTTTGTATAAAATTATATAAAAGCAGACCAAATTTCATTTCTAAATTCCTTTAAAGTTGCTTTAAAATTTAAAATGTCTACATTTTGCTTTCTCCCTTGTCAACTCACAAGAGAGTAGGTTTTCCAAAAAAAAATGCTTGTACTCTAATAACTATACACAGTCTCCTTAGATTTACCTACTTACAAAACTTTACCCTAACATTTTGAAATTCAAACAGCAGTAACTCCCAATTTAAAGTAAAGTAGGGTTACAAATAAATGTAAAAGAAATTTGAAAAAAATCATTTGTAATCTTACCCTGATAGAGAAACAGAAATGATACACATTTTGCCAATGTCTTTATCTAGAATTCAAAAATATAAGCTCTGATTAAAAGAGTCTAAAATACCCCAAAAATCCTTTAAAATCCTCCTCACTCTATGACCCGAAATGTCAATACCTAAAGAGTGTGAACTTCAGTGATGAGGTTTTGTGCATTTTTTTACAGTTGCTTTAAAGATTTCACAAAGATACACACCAGCTTATTTAAAATAGGATCAACAAATCCTGGGAAACCTTGCTTCTTCTTTTTACATCAGCATGCAGTGTGAAAACATTAAGTTCTTTGGCTTCTGCTCTTCTAAGCATCAACAAGTAATGATAAGATTGTAACACACTCTGGCTAGCTATGTTAGGCAATTCACAGAGGATAAGTAAAGACTGATGCTAGACTATTAATCTCTCTCTACCTACTCAGTATAACTGGATGATGGTTTGGATTAACTAACCATTTACTCCAGCCCTAGAAGAATTTCAGGTATCTTAGGTATCTTAGAAATCATCTAGTCCAAATCCTCTCCTCCCCCAATTTGTCCATGAGAAACCAGAAGCCCAACAAAGCTAAGTAACTTATTTATAGTTATGCTGGTAGCTACACTTTCAATCCAGCTCTCAGACACCTGCCCAATGTTCTTCTACCAAAGCTAGAAACTGTCTTATTAAAATGTTATGCCTTCCTACAGGTTCTTATACCCTAACATGTGCTCACTAGTTGCCCTCACACAAGGCCTTTTCAAATGAATGGTCTGCTAAGAGGAAGTTAGAGCCACAGTGTCATGGACCTCTGATATCCCTGGTTCATGTACAGGCGTCTTGCTTCCCTGCTATGCGTATTTCATACTTTACCACAACATTATCTCTACTTTCTCCTTCAAATGGATAACTCTGTAAGCCATGGTTTTTGGCTTCAACTTGGTGATTCTTCCTAGTCTTCATTTATTTGATTCAATTCTCCAAAAAGGCTTAAGGGAAGTGCCTGTTAGGCACCTAAGCCTTTTAGCACTCTTGTTATTTTTTTATATTGTTGGCCTCTCAAGTTACTAAACAGACCTTTATTGGGGACTCCTTGAACCCAACCTGCTCTCTCAACCCTGAACAGATGGCTCCCCAGGACTGGGCAGAGCCTCTTCTGTCTGTCCTAGCCAAGCTTTTCTGGCCAGTTCCTGGCTTCTGCTGCCCTCTAGCAGCCATTAGTAGCATGGCAGGATTTGAAACAAGTCACAGTTTTTCCTGAATTGAATTACTCCAGGTATTGTTTCACCATCACGTAAGTACAACCTAAAAAAATTGGCATATAATTGGTGCCATTGTTCTATGATGCTTCCACATGTAGGTCTGAATCAGAACCTCATTTAAAAATTAGGGCTATAATGGGGCTAATGATAACATCAACGCCCACAATAGATTCTTTTACACCTCAATTTATTTGCACATGTCTAATGCTTTCAAGAAATTATCTTTCCCTGTTCTCGTTCTATTACAGTTGTCCCAATTTTTCCCTATCGCTCTCCCCTGCCCCACCCACAGTCAATCCCCACCCTGCTGTCCATGTCCATGGGTCATTTATACTGTTCCTTGACTAGACCCTTCCCCTTCTTTCCCCCTCATCTCCCTCCCCCTTCCCCTCTCTAGTTGCTGTCAGTCTGTTCCTTGTTTCCATGCCTCTGGTTCTATTTTGCCCATTTCTTTGTTTTGTTCATTAGGTTCCTTATTAGGTTCCTATTATAGGTGAGATCATATGGTATTTGTCTTTCACTGCCTGGCTTATTTCACTTAGCATAATGCTCTCTAGTTCCATTCATGCTATCGTGAAAGGTAAGAGTTCCTTCTTTCTTTCTGCTGCATAGTATTCCATTGTGTAAATGTACCATCATTTTTTGATCCAGTCATTTACTGGTGGGCACGTAAGCTATTTCTAGCACTTGGCTATTGTAAATAATGCTATTGTGAACATTGGGGTGCATACATTCTTTTGAATTGGTATTTCACGATTCTTAGGATATAATCCCAGTAGTGGAATCGCTGGCTCAAAAGGCAGTTCCATTTTTAGTTATTTGAGGATATTTCATACTGTTTTCCATGTGGCTGCACCAGTCTGCATTCCCACCAACAGTGCAATTGAGAAATTCTTTAATCCCCTCATCTGCTCAGTTGAAACCCTGGCAGAGGATCACTTCAAAAAGAAGTGACAAAAACACCCTAAATGTCGAATAGTCATGGATTAATTAAATAAACTGCATAATTCTTACAATGACATATTTTGTGACTATTAAAAATTATGTTCAAAAAACCTCAAGAACTATAGTCATTCACATATAATAAATAATATATTAAATGCAATAGCTAAACATTAAAATATAAGAAGAGTTACACTAAGATGCCAATAATAAAGAAAAGAAAAGGTCTGAAATGTTAGTTGATGAATGTTTTTGGTGCCACCCAATGAGCATGTATAACATTTTATAATCATAAAAGCAGCATCCGTGCATGTAAACTGTGGCTCACTCATGCCTCGCTGTAAGACTGAGTGAATCTCTAGAGAAACTACCGTGGCCTGTTGACAATAGTGGCATTGTCAGAGCCAAGGACATGGGTAGCAGTAAGGGGGGTGGGATGAATGTGACAAAGGTGAGACACACCAGAGGATTACTCACCTTCTCTTATTGCTTCTCTGCCCAGAGAATCCCTGGGGAAGACAGTCTCTTTTGGCAAATTCAGCTCACTAAATTTTTGAACAATTTATGTGAAGGAAATTTCACAAGTAAGTTACCAGACATTCTACAACTATGAGCGTGTGGAGTCTTGAAAAATTTACATGACATGTGAGTTTTTTAACTAAATGTGACTTTAGTGTAACCAGGATTGTGAAGTTGCTAAATCCACGTACATAAAACTGAGCAGGAATACAGAGTGGAAATTGTGGTATCGACTGTAACAAATACGTTTGAAGTCTCCTATCTGTATTGCCCATATCCTGCAAGACAGTATATAACAGTTTAGAGGCACAGGACACAAGGGGTAGGTTGAAGGTTGAATAAACTTTCCAGCACACCTGCTACAACTCTGCTGCTTTCTCTAATTCAAAAACAGGGAGACTATTATCATATATAGAGTTACCACATCTGCTCTTATTTTATTCTTTTAAATAAATCCTACTCAGATTTTGGTGTGTCTTTGTTGTGGGTAGCAAATCTAATGCCACTCACCCCATGCGCACCAGAACCCATCGGGTTACAACAGGTGAGTGCGGATGCCCTAGAGAGAGAAGCTACTGGACACAATCAGGACCCTTTACTGTTCTGTATTTTAGTTTCTGGAAGGTATCTTAGGTAAAAGAAAACATTTAAAAGCCTGTTTTTGTTGGCCCTTCTGAGTCCCTTTTATTGTCATCATCTCACATTTCATCCGCTGGCTAAATACAAGTTTTTCCCAATATTTCTTAGTGGTAATTTGTATACCTGCCATTAAAGGAGAAGATTTAAATTCTCCAAGAAACACAGAGACAAGGTTCCCTCTTTACTTTTTATTTTTAATTCAACAACTAGTTGTTGAATATCTGTTATATGTCAGGCATTGTTCTAGAAACTGAACAAAATTCTGCCCCCCCCAAAAAAAATCCCAACATGTTTAAGCTTACATTTCAGTATTTTTTAAGCATTTGTTATCTATATATCTATTATTTTTATACTACTTATGGAAACTCTCAGCAAATGCCCTCAACTCTACCTTTAAAACATATCCAGAATTTGACCATTTCTTACCACCTTCTCAGCTGCCACATTTAGTCTAATTTCTTGTCTGATTATCCCAATAGTATTTTAACAATTCTCTTTGCTTTCAACTTCCATCTCCCTCTACTCCCCACTAACATACATGCACCGCATTGCACAGCCTATTCTAAACACAGGAACTAGGATGATCCTTGCAAAACAACTGTCAATTTACATCACTTCACTGCTCAAAATCCTCCTATAGTGCCCTAGCTGACTCAGAAAGAAGCCAGGACAATACAATGAGCCAAAGGCCTTGCAGAATCTAACCTACTGACACCTCTGACCTCAGGTACTACTCTCTCCCTCTCTCACTGTGCTCTGATGTTAGCAGCCTTCCTGCTTTTTACTCACAGGGCACCTCTGTGACTCAGGGCTTTTGCACATGTTACTTGCTTTGTCTGGAATACTCTTCTCCAAATATCCACATAACCCACTCCTCACCAACTTTAGAGCTTCCCTCAAATCTAATCTTCTCACCAACGTGTTTTCAATGACCTCTCTATCGAAAATTACAAGCCTTTATTTTTCCTGCCTTCCTAAATAACTAGTCCACAAACCCAGCAAGGTAGACATCCATGCAGAGTCAGATTGGGGGCAGTGGGCCTGTGCTTTGTGTAGAAATCCATGAAGTGAGGAGGCCATCAGTGCAGAGGGCACTGACAGGGGAAGCCCAGAGCAAGATATGGAAATCTAAATGGGATCCAGTAGGTGGAGAGTGAAAATTACAGCCACGTGGAAGAAGGAAGCTGATAGCAGCAGCAGGAGATTTGTTCTATTCAGAGAGAATTTAACATGTAAATAAGTTAAACATAATGGCAGCCATATTGCTCACTGGGGGAGAAGGGAGTTACAGATACAGAAAGGGAGAAAATTAGAATGAACCCTGCGGTGCTGGATTGGAACTAGAGATCAATGTTAACTCATGCTTTCTGAATATATAGATATAGAAATGAATAAGTATATAAATATATGTATAGGATACACATACATAAAATCCCAGCTCTGTCCACTAAAGAGATCTGGGAGCAACAATACTCCATTAACAACAAGCATATGTAGCACGGAGATCTTAGTTTCCAAATATCCAATTGTCATTCTTCACTTAAGAGATCCAGGGATCCTTGAAAGTGGCTGATTCCAGGGCTAAGCAGAGAAATGACAAAATAAGCCTGAAGTATCTTGTAATGCCCAACAGAAAGGAAGTGTAATGTCCAGCAGAAAGGAAAGGAAGGGCTTTGTCAAAACAACAGGGGTGTCAGCTTGAAAAGGCCCCCACTGACAAAGTCTGGAAAATTTGAGCATCACATTAAATAATAATGCTAACCTAAATAAAATCCATGTGTTCATCCTGATGTAAATATTAAAAATAATAAATAGGTGGAGAGAAGAGGAATATTTCCTCTAAGAGAAAGATTTTCTCTAATAAATATAGTAAAAGTCACGGAACATTATAGTAATAATCGACCAAGAAACATCAACAATTGCTGACTAGTGGATGAAAGTTAATGTGGAATGGAGACTATTGATATACTCTCAAAATACCTCCCCATAAAATGCTCTTTAATTACAAAGAAAAAAAAAGAATAACTTTAGAGTTAAGCGACCTGACAGCCGTCTTCTTAATGAGGAGATCAAAGCTAACAGTGCCACTGTGCGATAGCCTGAAAGCACCCATCACCGGATAGGGTGCAGTAACAACACGGCTTCACCTATGTGCCACTCCTACCAAAATTACATGGTTGGCCTCTAACCATGAGGAATCACCAGACAAACCGTTACACAGGGACATTCCACAAAACGTTTGGCCAGCAATTTTCAAGTGTCAAGGTTAACAGACAAGGAAACACTGAAAACAGGGGTTATTCTACCCCAGGTATAACTGGCAAATTAGATTTTAAGATAATTGAAGTATACAACGTGATGGTTCTATATCCATGTACACTGAGAAAGGATTCCACCCATTGACGAAAGACTGGTTTTGAGTGAAGGACACTGAAAATACCTGATGACTAAATGCAGTACATGCCCCTGCATAGAGTCCTTTGTATAAACATTTTGGGGACAACTGAGAACCCCGGATGGGATGGCTGTAGAGAGGCAATGCTGACCTCCCGGTTTTGCGGCTATGCTAGAGAAAGTTCTTGTTTGTGGTATGTTGGGGTGATGGCAACTTACTCTAAAACGGTTTGTGAAAACAGAAGTTCTCGCACTATTCTTACATTTGTAGTGTGTTGTTATTTCTAAATGAATAAGTAAGATAGTAAAGTCACTGAATATATTCCCAATCCCTTCTCCACTATTTCTCCCCAGAGCACTTATCAACATCTCATTCACAATATATTTTACTTATTTGTTATTGACTGCCTTCCTCTACTAGAATACAGGCTCTATGGATTTCTGTATTATTTTTATGGATGTATTCTAGCACTTTCCATGGAGTCTGATCCATACATGATGTTCAATATTTGTCCAATGAATTACTCATCCGTCCTCAGGTGTAGATCGCCTGTGAGCTCCTGCTGAAGCAAGTACACCCCTCAGCAAGACAGGTAGCCGGCGCAGTTGCACTTAGAGGCAGACATAGAAAAAGACTCTCTTCTCCAAAGGAAACACTTGCTATGGAAATACACATCTGGCTACTCCTGGACAAACATCAATTCACCGTAAAGGACAGCAGAGTCCCTTAGAGCCACAGATTCCCAAACTGCTCCAGTTTCATTGGTAGGTAGCCTAGTGTAATAAAACTACCAGTTTTTCCAGAATAAAGAAACAGTCTGCACTTAAGTCAATTCAAATTACCTCTTTTTTTAAGCCAGATTTAAAAAGGAACAGAGGGTAACTACTAGGTTTGAATGGACAATTTTTTTTAAATCTTTTTCTACCAATCTTACCAAAGTTATCAACATTCTTAGGGAAAATTTAAGTCACAACATCTTGTTAAATCATCTATTGAGATTTTTAAATATACACTGAAAAAAATCATATGAAATTTCCATTCGGAGAACAGAATTAATCTGAAGTAAGGTTTTTTTTTGTAGTTTCTTTATTAATCATACAGTTCTCCAAAATGTGGTTACATTACTTAGGAGAGTGTTGTGGGAGGCAGCAGGGACATTAGAGCATAAGAATACAAATCTTACAATCAGAAAGGCAGTGATTCACTCCAGCTTCGCAGACATGCAATAAACCTAATTGAAGGAAAATATACAAACATGTTTTCTTTTTTCCTTCTGGGTTTCAATCTGGTGAACTTTTACAACTAGAGTCTCATTTTCTCTAACTCACATTAATATGCCTTTGAAAATGATGAAAATGATATCATAGTGTGCTAGAAATATAAAAATGTGGATTTGACTTTGCATTGTTAATATTTAGGGGAGCTCAAATTCTATGTAGAAATTATATTATTTCAGCTTGAAATTGATTTGTGCAATATGACATTTCATTTTCATTTGCACACATTTTGTCTCTCACTGATTAAATAATTTCCCAAATCAGCTTGAATTTGTCATATCTGTTTATAGCTGAAGGTAACAACCAAATTGTTTTGTGACTAATTTACACAGTAAGTATAGTGGAATTTTTATTCCATATAAAGTATCAAATATAAACATTAGTTCAATAAAATGCTAAAAAAATAATAATGTAAATTAATTGTGACCTGTATACATCTATATTCAAATCTCATTAAAATGTTAAAATAATAAAAAACAAAGCAAATGTTACATAGGCTTCTCCTTTCTCTTTTTCAGTTAATACGGTTTTATAATATATCCCTAACCTCATACTGAATCTGGTACTTACCAGTCAGGTGCTGCCATAAGAACAAAACCTAACAAATGTAGCATTAGGTTCAGGTAACAGGTGATTAAAAAAAGGAAAGAAAAAAACCACCCCTTTTCAGATGCTGAAACTATGGTTCCCAATATTATGCCAATGCCAAAACAGGTGATAGACCTGCTACCTGAAACAACTTCAATGGAAGATTATGTGCCTAATGAACTGGTGGCCTGGAGGGAAAGGTTGGAAAGCGAAGTTTAGTAGTTTGTTTTGGCTGGTGTTGCCTGCATTCCATGAAGCATTACAACAAAAGGAGAAGCTCAAGAAAAGAATTAGCAACAGTGGGGTTGGAAGAGGTAACTCTCTGAAAATCCAAATAGTAAAAGGTAAAACTGAGAAGGCATTGACCAAGAGAGATACTAAAATTCAGCCTTCTGGCAGAGATCCAATGTTAGGTTTGTAGATAAATTGAATTGGCACCCAGTATATGCTTTCAATTGGTCACAATTACCCATGGAAAATAAAATAAAGGTGTGCTCTGCCACCAAAGTCTGGTAAGTCTAAGGTGCTCTAAGTTGAGATACCGAGAGAAAATGATTGAGCGCGTGAGAGTGAGAGTAATAGAGAGCAAGAGGAAAAAGCAAATGGGAGTAAAAAAGAAAAGACAGATAGTAAGTCTAAGTATGCCCAGAAAAGAACTATGGATAAGTCTTGGCACATGCAGGTATCTGAAATTAGGTTAAATGCCTGTTAAATTTACAAGAGCATTTTTCTGTCAAATAAATAATGAGCCTAGACTAGAAATACCTGTGACTGTTTGAGACTTAGAACAGCCCTTGGCTTCCAACTTTCCTTGGACAAAAAGCAACTCAGCTTCCAAGGGACTCTAATGTCCATTCTCTAATGTTCATTCTATGTGAGACAGAGAGGAATAATGGAAAGAAACACTCTTCAAAAGGGAACACCTGAGAGCCACAGAGAACAATGGACTAGGTAGTTCTTCCTGGGAAGTAGGATTGACCCAATCAAGAAACATTCCCTACCCCTAGGGTAGGGAACCCTTATAACAGGGAGACATTTCAGAATTTAACGGATAGAGATTGCCCTGTGTTCCTGTTCTTCCTCTTTTTTAATGGGAATATTTATTCTGGTTATCTTGTCCCTGTTTGCCACTGTATATTGAGTACCTGGGATGTAAATAGTTTGTCCTATAGTTCTTAGGTCTCTGGCTCAAGAGGAACTACCGTATGTTGCTGTGTATAATGCACACATTTTTTGCCCAAATTTTTGAGGGGAAAATAGGGGTGCACATATACATGGGTAGTACTAATTTCATATCTATATAAATGTTTTTAATTTTTAACTCCAGAAAGCAATAACAATATCCATATGCAAAATAATACCCTGGAATACAATAATTGGTTTTGTTTCTAAATATAAATAAATAAATAAATAATTGAATTTGAAAAATTAAAAATGCAAGATTTTTTTCCTGAAAGTTTAGGCAAAAAACGTGGGTGCACCTTATACGCAGCAAAATATGGTACATCAAGACCTAACTTCGAAATTATTACACATCACTCCCCAGTGTAAAACTCTTATGTATCACCCAAGAATCAGCCTCAACAATGAAGTTAATTCTGTATCTAGATGCAAATTAGGAGGTGACCAGTTTGCTTGAGAGAAAGGGAATGATTCCAATTTGCAGTGGTCAGAAGAGTGGCTAGTGAAATAAGGTCTTCATTAGCTTGGGCTGCAGAGTGACTGTGATAAGCAGAGCTTCCTGGCTGACCTGTTTCGGAAATGTTCTATGAGTGTTCTATTGTTAGTAATATTAATGAAATGTTTGGTATTGCTTATTACAACAGTATAACCTATTTCGACTGTTATAGCTTAAGTACATTGTCCAGTCTGTCTCCCTTATAGTTTAGCTGTGGACATATGACTGAGTTATTGTATAAGGAGTATGAGTGATATAACCACCTTCAGGCACATCCTATAAAACTTCCCATGTATGATCTTCCATTCTCTTTACCCATTTGCCAAATAAATGTAGAGGACTTCAAAGCCCTACAAGAGACTGGAATCCTAACACAAAAAGGTCCTTGAATATGATGCATATTCAAGAAAACCTCCTGTCTAGGAATATCTGTTTTGAACATCACTAAATCCTATTATGTTAAGTCATAAAGATTTGGTGTGCTACAGGCTGAACACTTATATTCTCCCACATGCGTATGATGAAGCCCTAAACCCGAATATGATGGTATTTGAGGTAGGGCTTTTGGTACGTCATAAGCGTTAGATGAGGTCATGAGGGTGGGACCCTCACGATGGCATTAGTGCCCTCAGAAAGTGAGATCCAAGGGAGTTTGCTCGCGTGTGCTCTCACTCTCTCTCTGTCTCTGCCATGTGATAACATAGAAAGAAGACTCTAAGTTAGGAAAAGTGTGCTGACCAGAAACTGAACCACGCAGGCACATTCATCTCAAACATCCAAGGCTCCAGAACTGTGAGACAATAAACTTTTGTTGACTAAGCCACCCTAGTCTGTGATATTTTGTTATGACAGCCCTAACTGACTAAGACATGGGGATTTATCTATTTTAACAACAAATATTTCCCTATAATTACATGTAGTGTAAATTATTTTAAATAGTCATTTGTTAAAGTTCTTGATTCCAATGTCTCCCCTCTTCTATAGAACTATACCAGATTAATATCCCAAAAGTAAACCTCTGATTATGCCTATCATAAATGCTCCTCTTCAACTACCAAATAGAATTTAATCTTCTTATCTTCTCTTCTTTTCTTGGTCTGTCCTCAACACACATTTTCAGTCTTATCTCTTACTATGCCATAAACCTTATATCCCTATTTATCATTACTTAAATATACTCTTTGTTTTCCTGCCCCCCACAGCATATACCAAGAGCAAGAATGAGCCATGAAACAGTCAGCAGAGTAATTATTAATGAACTGCATTTGAGTTTCCTTCCCTCTGCACTCCCCTCCCCACCCATCCCCTTATCTGCAGCCACCTGTTCAAAAGCAGTATAAATCACCAGGAGGTAATGAAACCTGTGGTAGGGAAAAAAGGATTATGTAATTCCTTCTCCATGAGGCCTGACATTTTAGCACAGTGGTTAAGTATGTGTGCTCTGGAATTACCCTGCCTGGTCTCAAATCCCATTTCAGCAATTTGTGTTCTGTGTAACCAGAGGTAATTTACTTAACCTCAATACTCCAGATTCTTCATCTGTCAAAATAGAAATAAAAATAACCCAAAGGCAATGAAAAACCTAGCTACAGTTAAGGCAAGGTTAAGCCACTCCCACCAGGTCTGCAGACTTGTAAAGTCAGATCACTGTGTGAATGGCTTTAGGACTCAAACTTACTGACACCTTTCATAAGCTGCCCTGACAAGCACTGCTGCAAGCACACAGGATCCAGCCAGGCAGCAGGCATGGTATAGTGGAAAGAGAGTGAACTTTCCAGCTGTGTAGATTTGAATTAAATACCTGCTCTTACAATATAGTAATGTGACTTCGAATCACTCATTCAACCAGTCTCTTTGCACTTTGTTTCTCCTGTATGGAAATGAGTCAAATAATGGCAGCCCAATAGGACTGACGTGAGGATAAAAAGTGATATAACCCATGTAAATAGCTTTGTACATCTAAACAAGAACTCCCCTCTCTCCCCTGCCTATCCATTACAGAAGCAAGTGCAAAATTAATCCTCTTAAATCCTAAAGCTTTATTTTTTTTATCCTAGTAGTCTGATTATTTAATGTTTCTCCATGTTCTTTGCTTTCCAAGCATTTCTTTCCTAACGCAATATTTTACTAGGTTTTTACTCTAAAGAAGCAATATAAATTAGCTCAAATATCTTCCTGTTTTCTTTCCAGTAAACTAATTCTCACTGCATTCTAATAAATAAATAGTACTGTATTTTTGGCAATTGTTTATGATTTTGATCATGTCTACATATTCATATGCCAGCAAACACCATACTTATTTTCTTCTCCTGACAACATTTGTTCAAACTAAAAAATTATACTTATTTAAAAGTCAAGTTCAAAACTAGAATTAAAATTATTTTTTGGTCTAATGCTGACCAAGTAATATGATCTAATTTGCTTGTTTGTTTATGGGCCTAAAAATTAATAACAGGCATCTAGTTCTTATTTCTCCTTTGAGTAATTTATTCTCATTATCCATTGGGTCTTTTGTTTTATTAGTCTGCTGTAAGGAAACCAAAAGAAGAGGACATTTCATGCTTATAGTCATTTTGCTTCAATATGAAAAACAAGTCTATAAATTTACTTGTGACTGTTAGGCACTGTAGGATTCAATAAAAAAAGAGGGGGTATATTACCATATTATAATGATAAACTACAAATGCCTATATACTTTGTTTTTCCAGAGTAATTCAAATTAATAGCTTCCATCTAGAAATGTCATATAAGGTGTCTACATGGTAAACAACTGTTGGTAATTAGGGTTTTTCAACAGCTATTTTACTGCTGTTTATATATGATCTCTTCGGTGTTTATAAAAAACATTCCACTGCATTTTATTTTCATTTTCATATCCTATAAGCACTTGAGTTCTTGATTCTAAACATTCATTCAAAATTTAGCTACCATCTACAAATTAAGTTATACTGAGAAAATGTGTATAAATGAAAAGACTCTGCAATCACATTACGTTCTCAGTAATCAGTCAATGAATACAGACTTTCAGGCCTATTAATTGCAGACACTGTCAGGTCCTGGAGATACAATGACAAGCAAAACAGATTTTGGCCCTGTTCTCACAGATACATAGAAAACCTCACTGCTGCACTCAATATATGTGTAATGGGGAAGTAGACTTCTGCATAAAGTTTTTGTAGCCATCATAAATATTAAAACCATTTTGAGCAAATGGGACTTCATCAAAATAAAAAGCATCTGCATGACTAAAGAAAAGATCAGCAAAATGAAAAGGGAACCAATCGTATGGGAAAATATATTTGCAAATGATACCTCAGACAAGGGTTTGATCTCTAAAATGTATAAAGAACTCACATGACTTCATTCCAGGAAG
Organism: Anoura caudifer; assembly: GCA_004027475.1. Classification (NCBI taxonomy): domain Eukaryota; kingdom Metazoa; phylum Chordata; class Mammalia; order Chiroptera; family Phyllostomidae; genus Anoura; species Anoura caudifer. The sequence continues at coordinate 313,530 of PVKU01001105.1, read as the reverse complement.
ACAAACAATCCAATTAAAAAATGGGCACGGGACCTGAACAGACACTTCTCCAAGGAGGACATGTAAAGGGCCCAGAGACATATGAAAGGATGCTCAGCATCACTAGCCATCAGAGAGATGCAAATTAAAACCACAATGAGATACCACTTCACACAGATCAGAATGGCCATCATAACCAAATCAACAAACAAGTGCTGGCAAGGTTATGGAGAAAAGGGAACCATAATCCATTGTTGTTGGAATGCAGACTGGTGCAGCCACTGTGGAAAACAGTATGGAATTTCCTCAGAAATCTAAAAATGGATCTGCCTTTTGACCCAGCAATTCCACTGCTGGGATTATACCCTAAGAATCCTGGAACACAATCCAAAAGAATCTATGCACCCCAATGTTCATGTTCGCAGCAGTACAATTTACAATAGCCAAGTGTTGGAAGCAACCTAAGTGCCCACCAGTAAATGAGTGGATCAAAAAACTATGGTACATTTACACAATGGAATTCTATGCAGCAGAAAGAAAAAAGGAGCTCCTACCCTTCATGACAGCATGGATGGATCTGAAGAGAATTATGCTAAGTGAAATAAGCCAGGTGGTGAAAGACAAATACCATATGATCGCACCTATAAGTGGAACCTAATCAACAAAACAAGCAAACAAAACATAATTAGAGACAGTGAAATAAAGAACAAACTGACAGTAACCAGAGGGGAGAGGGGAGGGGATAACGGAAGGAAAGAGGGAAAGGGTTATCAAAAATCGTGTATAAAGTACCCATGGACATAGTCAAAGGGGTGTAGGATGGAGGGTGGGTGGTGGCAATGGGTAGGGCAGTGGGGAGTGGTGGGGGGAAAATGGAGACAACTGTACTTGAACAACAAACCTTCAGACCCTACTTTTTTATATTTGTATTTCTTTTTTTTTTTTTGCATGACACTTTATGTTGCTGTAGTTAATGTTTTGTGCATCCAAAATAAAAAAGTTAATGAATCATTCTAGATATATAGATAGATAAAACAAAATCATTGCAGTGTGTTATTATAGGTCCAAGGGAGGAAAGAATTGCAGATTGTCTAGAAGTCACATTCTAAAATATTTTTAAATTTCTTTTCCACTTTTTAAAAAATTCAGATTTTTTTAGACCAGTTTTAGGTTCACTGCCTAATTGAGGGGACAGTGCAGAGATTTCCCATAACCCCCTTGCTCCCACACATGCATATCCTCCCCATTGGCAACAACCCTCACCAGAGTGGCCCATTTGTTAAGAGTAATGAATCTACACTGACACAATATTTTATTCCAAGTTTGTAGTTGTTTATTATGGTTCACTCCTAATGTTGCTCATGCTATGGATTTGGACAAATACATAATGATGTGTCCATCATTATATTACCAGTGCCTGAAAAATCTCCTACATTCCACTTACTCATCCCTTTGCCACCTCGCTCCCCAACTATGGAACTTTTTACTGTCTCCATGGCTTTGCCTTTTCCAGAACATCAAATAGTAGGAAGCTTTTTCAGATTGTCTTCTTTTACTTAGTAATATATCTTTAAGGTTCTTCCATGTCTTTTCATGGCTTCATAGTTCATCTCTTTTTAGTGCTGAATAGTATTTGATTGTTTGGATGTTCCACAGTTCATTAATCCACTCATCTACTGGAAAACATCTTGCTGGCTCCCAAGTTTTGACAATTATGAATAAAGTTGCTATAAACACCCATGAAAAGTTTTATGTGGGCATATTTTGAGTTCCTTTGGGTAAATACTAAGAGGCACAATTGCTGGATCCTATAATAAGTGTATGTTTAGTTTTTATAAGAAAACCATCATAGTTTTCCAAAGTGGCTGTAACTTTTTCCTGGGCTGTCTATTCTATTCCATCAATCTGTTTCTCTGTTCTTTTACCAGGACCACGCTGTCCTGATTACTGTAGCTTTATACAATAGTAAGTCTTGAAGTTGGGTAATGTAAATGTTCCAACTTTGTTGTTCTTCAATATTGTGTTGGCTCTTCTGGGTCTTTTCCCTGTCCATAGAAACTTCAGAATCAGTTTGTCAACATTTACAAAAATAACTCATGAAGATTTTGATTGTGATTGCATTCAATCTATCAATCAAGTTGGGAAAAATTGACATCTTGAAAATACTGAGATTTCTTACCCATGAGTATGGACTCTCTCTCCATTTATTAATTTATTTTTTATAGTATGGACTCTCTCTCCATTTACTAATTTATTTTTTATCTCTTTCATTGAAGTTTGAAGTTTTCTCATACAGTTATTGTACATGAGATTTTACCTAAGTCTTTTTTGGATTGTAAAGTAAATGGTATTGTTTTTAATTTTAAATTCCATTTGTTTATTGCTGGTATACAGGAAAACGATTGATTTCTGTATATTAACCTTCCATCCTGTAGTCTTTGCTATATAGTTAGTCACTTATATTAATTCTACACATTTTTAGTTGATCCTTTCAGATTTTCTATATAGGTGATCATGTAGTCTGTGAACAAAGACAATTTTATTTCTTCCTTCCTAATCTATGTACCTTTTCCCCTTTTTCTTGTCTTACTACTTTAGCTGGGACTTCCAGTATGATGTTGAAAAGAAGCTATGAGAAAGGCCATTTTGCCTTGATCCTGATCTTTTGTTCGGAAGAAACTAAACAAGACTTTTTATTTGTTTTCACTTTATTTTTGTTGTTTACACTATTACAGATGTCCCCATTTTCCCCTCCTTTGCCCACAAAGCTTTTTTTATTTGGATCCACTCAATGGTGTGCTGGAGCCACATCACATCAGTTTCCAGGAGCTGACTGTCCTCATCTTTTTCCAAATTTTAATCAGTTAACTCCAAGATGGTACCTTGGACCCTGTCACAGTGGATGTTAGTTTTCTACTGCTGTTGTAGCAAATTACTATGCATTTAGTGGCATAATACACAAATTTATTACCTTATAGTTATGTGGGTTAGATGTCTGTCACAGGTCTCATTGAGCTGAATTCCTTTCTGGAAGATTTAACAGAATGCATTTCCATAGTTGTTCCAGAATCTAGAGGCCTTTCACATTCCTCAGTTCACGGCCCTTTTCTTCATCTTTAAAGCAAGCAACATTGCATTTCTTTGATCTTTCTTTTGGAGTCACACTTCCCTCTTTAATTTTAAGGAACTTTGTGATTACACTGGGCCCTAAATAATTCAGGATAGTCCTCTGATTTTAAAGTCAGTTGATTGGCAACATTAATTTCATCTATAACCTTACTCTTCTTGCCATATAACCTAATATAGTCTCAGGTTCCAGGCATTAGGAAGTGGACTACTATGGGGAAGGCATTAATCTGCCACTCACGGAAATTGGCAAATTCTACAAATCAGGACTTTTCCCTTAAAGAGATGGTTGTTAAATATTTACCAGCATACCACTGCTACAAATAGTCATCAGGGGACATGAGAGAAACCCTTAGAAGAATTATAGGGTTAAGCTCTGGCTGGTGTGGCTCAGTGGTCACTGTTTCCATTCCCTGTATAGGACACATGCCTGGGTTGCAGGCCAGGTCCACAGCAGGCTGCACATGAGAGGCAACCACACATTGATGTTTCTCTTTCTCCTTCCCTTCCCCTCTCTCTAAAAATAAAAGATAAAATCTTTTAATTTTTTTAAAAGAATTATAGGGTTAAAACAATTTAATAAGATTCTTCTAACAAAGTTGCTTTGTAATTTATTTAAATATACTTCATAACTGAGGAGGACAAATACTGTGACCTTTTTTAAACAAATGAAGTTTGTAAAGTAGCTTCATCCGGGATGAATTAATATGGAGTCCAAAAATCCTTCTGATTAGAAACAAACAGAAAAAGGCTATTACAGAGTATACAAGCTGTTTCTTTTCAAGATTAAAAAATAGATGAAGAGACCTAAGAAAATTATCCAGATGCTATTCATCAATCATATAGCCTCAAAAATTTTTCAGTATCAGGTATGAAATAATTCAGTAACATTTTCACCCTAGAAGAGATGACCTACATATCAAGATTCTAATTCACTGAGTCAAAGTGCAAATCAGAGAGGGTGGAACATTATGATAGCCTACTATGTGGGCAGACATTGTTTTAGCAGACCAAGGGAGAAACAGAAATCATACTCCTTCTTTGTCTTATAAATTGAAACTGCACCTTTCCAAAAACAAGTGCTAACCCAAGATATTTATTATTTTCCCCCATTACCATTTAGTCCCCTTATGACCCCCTCTGCCATCAATCACCTCACTGTTGTCCATGTCCATGAGTCCTTTTAACTTTCTGCTCAATCCCTCCACCCCCATCCCTGTGTCCCCACTAGCTGTCATCTGTTCTCCATCTATGAGCAAGATATTTCTGTTTAAATGCAGCTTTGCCTAGTGACCTCATTAAGATGAGGAATTGACAAAGCATTCTGTGCTCTAATTAAATAAGCCCACTAAAAGTATAATCCTAAACAAATTCATTCAAGGGAAAAAAAGAGGAAGTATTTCCTGGCAGCACTGAGACCTGATGAATTCCTAAGTGACAATCTACTTAATTGCCATTGTAGTTTCTTGAGTAGCAGTAATAGAATTTGGTTTCTTCAGAATACACTATACTTTATGCCAAATTTAACATTCATTCTTAAGTGGGAAATTTCAATACTCACACAAAGAGGATGCTATTAATCTTTAAGAATCCATTCAATTGTCTTCAATACTAGAAAATGTTATTAAAAATTCCTTAATGTAGTATTTATTTGGAACTGCTTAATGTTTAGTTGAATTACTTGGGTACCTATAACTTTGGCCACCATGTATTTTTACACAATTTTAAACTTTTGAGGGGATTTGTACCAATGTGTCTAAAGCAGTTAACAGAGGTGGGGATGGAGCATTCTGCCCAACAGGGAACATTTGGCAACCCCTGGTGGCATTTTTGGTTTTCACAACCTGGGGGGAGAATGCTACTGGCCCTTTGTAGTAGAGGGCATGGTTGCTGCTCAATATGACTTAGAAAGTCAACAGTGGCAAGACTGGGAAGCCCTGCTCTAGAGGCTAAAATTATGCAAGAGACACAGGATCTTAAAGTAACTAAAATGCACTCAGCACTCTAGGTTTAAGATTACTTGGGTTCAAATACCCACACTTGGCTAACAGGCTTAAATATTCTTCCTGATCTACCTTTGTATATTTTCCAGTTGCTCTAGGGAAGTTACGACCTACACATAAAATCAAAGTGTCTTAGTGAGCAATTTAAAGTCTTATTTTCAAATTATACTCAAGAAATTCTTTATATTCTAGTATTTCCTATACCCCAGTTATAAAATTCAGAGCACATTTTCAGCATTAAATAGTGAGACATATCAAGTTTCAAACATTTATTAATCAGTGTAAACCCCAACAGAATACACCAACATGATTTCGTGCATTAGGGGAAAATATTTCCTGGTTAAGTGGAAAATTGTGCGGATGGCTTCTGGAAGACCTTCATTCTAAGCAGCTTTATACTGAAACATTTCATTTAGAAATCAGGACCTTCTTTCTTCAGTTTGCTGTAATCTACATTCACTGAGTAGAACTTGGAAAAGAAAAAAAATATTTTAGATAATCTATCATATACAGAGATTTTACAGAAGTTTTAGAATTATTTTTATTCAGCTATCTACAATAAAAGTTACAAACATCAATTTTTTATTAAAAATATTTACAATGTGAAAGTCATTCAAAAATAAGACACCAAAACTCCAGTTCTTTATTAATAATTTTGTAAGGTCAAAATATTCAGTCTATTGCAGAAGAGCAGTGTTAGTATAGTCTGTCAGTCAAAACCTCTAAAAAATTCTTGTTTCATAGTGAATAAGAATTCCTTTTGATACATACTTCCAACTCTTAAGTTTTTACTTTCATGTCCACTCGGTATACCGATGAATCTCTGACAGAATAGAGGAACTCCAAGAATGATCACCCCTACTTTGGTTGGCAAAGTTTTACAAGTTAGATAGATTTATAGCACCCAAGATAAGCCAGTAATGTGGTAATGCTTTGTTGTGTGGTTTACATTGTATTTTAGATACAAACTAGCTTACTTTGATGGCTTTTTTCCCCATTACTTTCCTAGCCCAGACAGCATCAATATCAAACTGACATCTGACCACCTTTGGTACAAAAGCTTTTAAACAGTACTATATTTTTGTTTTAAAATAATAATGTATTTAAATAATACTATATATTTGGAACTTCTATCATTTCCAAAAACTTCCTTAAAATTAATATTAGAAATCTTACTATGAATGCTTAAAAAGCTTCCTCTAAATCCCAATAAATTTTTTTTAATGATTCATGTCTTAAAATGCCTCCAGACTGAGGAAACACTAGAATTTGTACATAAGCCCAAATAAGGCTATAATCTTGGGTTTACTCACTCTTGTGCCAAACAACTCTGATGAAATTGTGCTATATATAATTACTCGAAGACTCAAAAAAAAAAAAAAAATCAAAATCGCAGAATCATTCACACTTTGGGGATTTAAACAAGAAGCTCAAAAATCTGTATCCTTTTCTTCAAGTTCTGTTTTCTTTATCCAAACATAACCTAACTTTTTTATCTCCAACTAAAAACAAAAATTTTTATTCATTTGACTGCTAAAAAAAAAAAAAAAATCCCAGGTAGTAAAGTTTATCCTTGATATCCTTGAGGTAACAGAGACTTTCATAGAGAAGGATGAATAAGCCCTAAAGCAGTATTCTTTGCTCTGACAGTATTCTCTCACGAACCAACTGAACCCAGATAGTAAGTCTTAAAAAAAACTGTGCTATCCCTAACATGTTAACAAAATATTACACGAATGTTTGTAAAAGAAACTACAGGTTATATATTAGGAAGTAAATAAACATTTTGGGGCCTTTTTAATAGATGCCAGGCACTACAGGCAGAATGTTTTGTTTGTCTTGGTTAATGAGCACAACCTTACTCATTCTCTATAAAAGAGCAAAGAAGATCAGGTTGCCAAACACTGAATAAAGAGGATCGAGCCACTACACCCATGCAGGGTATCTTTGCCAGTTTTCTCAAAACTAACCAGGCTTCTCATGTATTTGTTTCTATTTAGTTCCATGTGCCAGTATCAAAATTCTCTGCTGAAGTAGTTTTCAAATCTGCTTTATTTTTCAGCTTCCATGCCCCCATTCTTTGTCTTAATTTAATCGCTACCTTGAAGGTTTTTAGAACAGCTGGGAAGGCTCCACATATTCTGATCTTGACTTTGGGCTTTTTATTCAGCTGAGAAGTGTTGCTGCACCGTTGATGCTTAAATCCTATTTCAGTCCCCTCTCTGATGTTTATTAGTTAGCTTTGTAAAAGGCAACAAATAACCTCCAAATCTCAGTGGTTTACAACAACAAAGGTTTATTTTTCATTCAGATTATATTCCACTTACAAACTAACTTGTTCCTGTTCTGCCTGTTCTCCCGATTCCTACCCTAGGCTGAATGTGTAATCCATAACTGTCAATTTCGGTCTCAAGACAGATGGAAAAGAACAACGGGGGTAACCACACACTGGTTTAGAGCTGGCAGATACCACTTTCCCTCACTTATGATTTGCCAGAGCAGATCATGTGGTCAAACCTGGTATCGGTGGGCCATAAAAACAAATTCTCTTAGGGGAAGGACAGTGAATGATAGAATAATCTAGTCTACCTCACTAAGGGTTCAGAAGCAGAAACAGACTTCATTCACTCTAGGCTCACTCGTTTCTGGACTTGTTCCCTTTTATATCTGCTTGCAAATCATCCAATTCTTATACAAGCTCATCTCTTGACAAATCAGCGAGCAGTAATAGTCCATTAACACCTTGTTTTCAAAAATCTTTTCCTGTAACAGCTCTACAGACACATAGTCCACCTTCCAAGTACAGCAGGTGACACTTTGTCAAATATTTTGCTATTATAAGATTTATCTTTCCAGTACCTAACATCAGTGTCACAGCTACTTGCAGCCCAATCTGTGCCACACACGTTAGATTTTTATCGTAGCAACAATCCATCTCTGAATCCACATGGCCTCATACTGGCATGTTGTCATTTCCCAGAGCACTGGTATCTGGCTTCATTATCAGAATCACCTGGGGAGCTTTGTGAACTACACGGACCCAGAGACTCCAAAATGTTCCTAGGTAGAAGGATCGACGCCTATTTTTCGGTTTTCCTTTTCAAACTTTATTGGATATGAATGCATTTTCTCTAGAATGGACTTGATTTAAGCACATTTATGAGAGAAAAAAACAGAATGCCTGTTTATATTTTTTTGAGGCAAAATTTAACAGAGATCAGATGGCTCATTTCAGCTTCACTAATACATTTTTTTTGTTTCTCATAATGAGGTCTTTTTAGAGATTTGGAAGCCAAATTATAATCCAAAGGTTAAGTGGAAAGCTTGGAATCAGCAAAAGGTGATAATTATCTTAAAAGTTGCTGTTACCAGTAATGACAGCATCCATCTCCATCCATAGGAGATATATTTCCTAGCACAGGTGGCAAACGCAAGGCCCGCAGGCTGAACCCGGCCCTCCACCTTGTTTCTACACGGCAGCAGCCCCAAGCTCCTTGCCCCTGGTTAAGGAGCAGTTACATTTATACAGTCCTAACATTACATTTGGCCCTTTGAAGGCAACCTCGAGGCTGATGTGGCCCCCAGTGAAAATGAGTCTGACACCTCTGTAAGGGGTCCTAGACACACATTGGTCAGACTACCTCTTCTTGAAAGTGCCTATGCAAACTGTTATTTCTCTTTTGATGAAGCAGCCTGGTATACTGGAAACTGCATGGCTGACTTATATACTTTAAATAGGTTAAGTTGTATGGTACATAAATTATATCCTATAAAACTGCCCTGTTTTTTTTTTTGGTTTGGGGTTTTTTGACATTGCAAGGGTTTGTCTTTATATATAAAAATTTTACACATACGGAAGGTTATGTTTGGGGAATCAATAAATGGTCTCAGATATTAACAACATGGATGGACCTTGAGGGCGTTATGCTAAGTGAGCTCAGACAGAGAAAGACAAATACTGTATAATATCACTTATATGTGAAATCTAAAAAGCTGAACTAATAAAAACAGAGAATAGAATGCTAGGTACTAAGAGATGGAAGAGTTGCGAAGATGTTGTTTAAGGTACAAATGTGCAACTAGTAGAGTTCTGGAGACCTACTCAACTGTATTACAAATTTCAAAGCTGCTAAGAAACTAGATCTTAATTATTCTCTGCACACCCCCAAAAATTATAATTACGTGATATGATAAAAGTATTAGTTAATTCTACTGTAGTAATCATGCTGCAATATATCAAACCAACATGTATAAACTTAAAACACTATGTCAATTATATCTCAAAAAAAATAAGTAAATGGTCCCAGTCCATGAACTCATTCTTTGGAAGAGTAATTACACAAACCGCTCTTCAGAAAAGATGTTAAAAATTTTATCTAGAAAGTTCATGGTAAAATTTGTTTCAACTGACTTTCATTTTTTCCTACTAATCTTCACATGAAATATTTCAATCATACCAAGAAGAACAGCCAGCCAAAACATTTATTATACTAGATCAGCACGACTCTAAGTGTGGTTCCTGGACCAGCAGTGTCAGCATCATGGGAAACCTTGTTAGAAATGCAAATTCTCCATCTCCACAACAGACCAGCTGAATGAGAACCTGGGGTGGAGCTGAAGAATCTGAACAAACTCTCTAGTTGATACCTATGTACAGTGAAGCTTGAGAAAAACTACATTAGACTAACATCTATGAAAATGGTAAACGACAGCTATACTATCTCTTTTTTCTTCATCAAATCAGTAGAATTGAGACATTATCTTAATTTCATAGCCCAACTCTAGTCTGTGAATAAAATTCTTAGCAAAAATATTTCTTAGAAAAATACACCAGTTTAATTTCACGGAACAGTCTAGCAGCTCTTGAAAGTTCTCTATAACGGAACTTCACCTGAGCATCCAATTTCAAAAAAAACTACTCCAAGACAAACTTTATTAATACACACTCTCCAGCATTCTGATACAACTGTGTAGCTTACCTTATATTGCTCATTGGGACCCAGCTTGTTCCAGGGCTCTGGGTTATTCTTTCTGTCCCAACTAAAACAAAACATAGCCATAAAAATGATTTAAAATAGTTTTGTACTTCTTAAAAAGCTAATATTTTGAAAAGATTGATCTCACTTCTTAAGTGAAGTACGGTGTTTTCATTGTAAGTTGAAACAGAGAGAGGATCTATAAGGAATTCCATGCAACTGATTAGAAAAAAGGTAAACATTACCTCTCGGGGCAGTTGTCCTTGTCGCTATCCCTGTTATAGGAAACTTTATTCTTGGCTATTACTAAAGTTTTCTATTTCATCAATGAAGTGATATATAGAGAAGTGCACAAAATAACAATGAATCAATCTTTCCCCCTTGCCTGATGTTTCCAACTTTCAAAAAAAAAAAAAATGTTATTGTGGAAAAGCAAGCAAAAATCATATGTATGTACCAGCAACCCTGATTAAGTTTTTTATAAAAATAATTATCTCAATCTTTACAAGATATGAATTAGCAGTTCTACTCTACCGATTGGAAAATGAGACTGGAGAGAAATTTAGATGATTTTATGAACCAGGAAAAGCAAACAGCGACAGCAGAAATGGGATCAGAACTTACTATATAACTACAAAAAACAGGTTCTTTCTATTACTTGATGCTGCCTCCCCAGAAAAACTGTGCCTCCTACACTAGCTTGATAAACTACCAAAGTTTCAAATGTTTTAAGTACTTACCAGACATCTGGGTTGAAAAATGCCAGGCGCATGACATACAGCAATGCCCCGGTACCTCCAGCTCCAATAAATACAAAGAGAGGGATCAACTAGAATTAAACACAAAATAGACAAGAATTATTAGTCATCTTCAAAACCTAGATACTGAAACCAGAAAAGCTATAGTTTCTACACACTGATTCCTAAGTTTCAAATGGCTATTTTTCAATTCTGTTTAAAAGGTAGTTCTTACATTGAAGTAATATTTTTTATTACTGTGCTCAAAAGAAAGAAGTGGGATTTCCAAAGGATGTGAAGATGAATGATGCTGTTTTAATGTAGAAAAAACATTCAAGTTTCAAAATCTCTCAAGAAAATACCTTTACCTTTCTAACTTTTACACATCATTTCCATTAAATATCCTAACTTCCTTATTTTGAGGCTTGAAAAACAAGCTCTTGGCAAAATACTTAAGCTTGCCTTGACATAGACCATAAAGAACACAAACTGAGTAGACAGAAACACACCTGTTACAAATATTAATTTTAGGCATAGTCTCTGAAAGCATACTGCTACCAATGCTTCGTGCGTAAACAAACGAATTTAAAACAAAGATTAAAGACTGAGTAACGTAGTCTTTAAACCACAGTACACTGATGTGCTAGGGGAAAATGAGAGACACAGAAGAACTCGACAGCAATTCAATTCTGCGCTATCGAATCCCCCAAGATGTCAACAGGTAAAAACAAACTGAGGATTCCAACCCGTAGACCCTGTTTGCCACAAGGCCTGGCGGTTCAACAGTGCGTACGAGATGCTTGACAAACAGCACAAAAAAATGGGTAACCCAAGCTTTACTTGTCTCTAACCCGCACAGCGCACAACCATTCCCCTTCGTCCGAGGAATCCGCAAGAAGCCACGGCCACCAAATTCTTCCAACATCCACCAGTTTATCTTCCTCGAACCTACCCCTCACCTTCAGCCGGCCAGCCCCAGCCCCACCATGCTCCGCGAGGAAGGTCAGGGCTCAAGGGCTTGGAGCAAACAGCCAGACCGGGCAAAATGAGGCCAGGTCCCGCCTCAAGGAGCAAACCGGTAAGTGGCAGGGAAGGAGGACGCGCCCACGGGACTGGGGCAGCCGCAGTCCCGCCGCAGTCCCGCACACCGTGGCCCACCGGGAGACGGGTCACGAACTTACGCTAGGATGCTTCTTGGCCTGCCCGAGGACCTGACGGAGCATGGCTGCGGCAGAGGGCCCGGAAGCGAAGCAAAGGAAAACTGCACGGCCCTGCAGCAGGTAGTGCGCGGGGGCTGAGCGGACGTCCAAAGTCACCCAGGACCTCCTACCTGAAGGTCCCCTGGCCGACAGACACCCTGCGGCAGGAGGGCCTCGATGCGGCTGTCCGTGACAGCGCCTGCTTCACCCTGCGCCTCACGCGTCCACTCTAACCAAACCAGACCTTTGGCGTTCCACTTCGAGGGAACCTGTCTTACTCCTGTGCCATGTACATTCCCGACGGGTGATTTGTTCCGTCAAAACTGGAACACTTGTATTGACTAGCCAGGCACTTTCTCAGGAGGCCTCGCGTGGGGAGAGGGAGGCGGGCACGCGCTCCCTGCCAGCCGGGCCCTCTGGCTAGGCGCCTGCCCGCCCGGCAGGTCCGCGCGCCGAGGCGCTGGGGGCGCGCGTGCCGGCCGCGCGCCGGCCGTCCCTGACCGCCGCAGAGGGAGCAGAGCGGCGCCTGCCACAGCGGAGCGCCTGCCGCTGGGAGGGCAGGTCGAGTCTCCTGCCGCTAAGGTCAGCCGCTGCGGTTTAAGATGACTGCAGCTGCTTCCTGTCTTAGACTGTCGCTTACGAGCAGAGGTTAAAAACTAGTAAATGCTTTAAAGATGGCAATAGTTCTGCCACTGTGTCATCTAAACCCTCAGGTCCCTGAACCTCAATTGAATGTTCAACGCCCCAAAGACATTTGTGACATTACCCTCTCCCTGGGCTCAAAATCGCATTCTGCAAATGTGTTTTCCCTACACATCTTTTCTAATAACACAATATAGTTTTTATACCTCTCTCCCCCTCTCTGTCTCTCTCACCCCAAAGCCTTCTTATGAATCAAATTTTAGGGGGCGCTACAGGCAATCTGAATTTAAAAGCCTTAATCAAACGATCACACAGGTAATTGGGTCTGAGAAGAGTAGGAAAGGGCTCCTTCAATGAAGTAATGTTAGACTGAAGGAACAAGTGGACGTTAACTGACTGAAAATGGAGGAGGAAGGTGTACAGAACAGAGGTAACAGGTGATATAGGTCTGAATCTGGAGAGACCTTTTGAGAAGCTGTGAGAGGTCTGGTATGGCTGGCACTTGAAAAGTGAGAGCAAGGTGGTGATCAGATCTGATGGGCCAATGACCACTTACATGCACTTCGTGGGTGTTATGCTGAGAATTGGGAAGTTAAGCAAAGCAAGATACTGTGGTTTTAAATGATTGCTTTGTGAAGCATGGATTAGAGGAGATTAGCATGAAAGGGGAGGGACTAGTTAATGAGCCATTGCAACAGTCAGTATGTGAGATAATGGTAGCTTGGACTAGTGTAGGGAATGCAATGACAAAGACAAGATTCCAGATGTATTAAGGAAGCAGCACCAACAGGACTTAATGATGTGTAGGATATGGGGAAGTGAGAAGATGGATAGGTCTAGGATACTTTCTTCAGAGGTTCAGTTTTTGACCATCTGTGTGCAGGTTGATGCTGTGTAGAGGTCTATTGTTTCTTATTAAACAAGAAACAATAGAGAATGATGGGTGTGTATGTAAAATTCAAGTGGATTTATGTAGGGCAGAAGAGCAACCTGGATTAAAGAATATATTTAGGACTAAATTTGTTGATGGGAATTGAAGCCGTATGACTGAATGAGACAGATTCTTTAGGGAGAGAAGTAGCAGTGACAAGAGAAGCAAAGGACATGGAGCTGAGGAAGTCCAACATACAATGCTTGGGAAAAGAAATACGGCCAGAGAGGTAGGGAAAAAAAGATAAATGGTTATGATCAAGATGATGTATCATGAAACTTAGGAAGACTAGTGTCTTTTTCATTCATTCAATAAATCTTTACTAAGTACCTACTCTGCACCAGGCACAGTTCTTCTAGGTGGAAACTTGTTCTGCCCTATGGGGGGGCTCCGCCCACAGGGCCCTCCACCCCCGCCCAGGGCCCCCCACCACCCCCAGCTGCCACGGATGAGAATAAGTTTACCAAGACATGATCTGCTTGGGGAGGAAAGGTGGCTGATCTCTCAAAGGAGAAGGGCCAAGAGCCTTTTCCTCAATGGGCTTTTATTGGGTTCCTTTTGCACAGGAATACAGGCAAAGCTCATTAATCATTGTCAGGCAGTAAGGATCAAACAATAGATAACATACAAAGAACTCTGAGGGCCTATTTTGAGTCAGGGTCAGATAGCTAAAGATCCGTAAAACTTTGAGGAACAAACTCACTTCTTGCTTGGACCCTTATCATTTAATTGAGAACGTTCTAAACAAAGCAGTTTTCACAGGATATTACATATTCTTTCTTAGGCCTGGTTGTCCTAGGGAACCGGCCCTTTCTAGCACGGGGCTGTGCCCACCACTGGCATTGCTTCATTCTTAAGGCATTGTTTCAGGCTTAAGTCAGGCAGGGGAGGTAAGGCAGCCAAGAGATTAGGAGACTTCTTGCAGACAGAATGAGGACTCAGGCTATGTCAAAGCCAAGGGGCAAGGGTCCATCACCCTCTTTTGCTATAGCCCCCCAAGTCCTTCCCTGGGACCTCCCCATGATCATGCCTGTCTTAGGTTGTTCCCCACTTGGGGAATCTTACCTGTCATTGGCTAACCAATTAAGCATTAGAGGCCAGGCCGGGTGAAGTAAAAGGAGCAGAGGTGGTACCCCTGCCATGGCGGGGGGGGGGGGGGGGGGGTGTTACAGCTCCTGAAACCAGGCAGGGCAGTTCCCAACACTACCCTAATGGAGCTTCCTTGATGGTTGGAAAGACGAACTGTAAACAAACAATTAAGATAATTTTAGATAGTGATAAACCAATTAAATAGAATAATGAAACAGAAGCACATTAGGGAGTGGAGGAAAGTTTACTTTAGTGAGAATAGACAAAGAAGGTCCATCTAAAGAAGTAATATTTGAGCTGAATCTAAATGAAAAGAAGGAGGTAACCTGGTGAAGATCTGTGAGAAGAATAACATTTCAATTGTCAAGAGAAATGGTTTGGAAGTTAAAAAAAAAAATGCTCAGGGGAAGCCACTGGGGTTGATCCATAACAAAATAGAGAAGAAAATGAAATCAGAGAGATTATAAAAGCCTCTCTGATATTCACCTTACAGACTATGGTAAGGAGTATGGCTACGTTTTAAAATAAAAACACAAAAATCATGGAAAAATAAAAACACAAAAATCATGGAAAATATGTCTTTAGAAGTGACTATAGAAACTTAACAACAGTTAAGTATAGGTAGAATTTCAGCAAAGAAATTAGAAGGGGATATTTTATTTTTAATGATAACAGTTGATAATGAAATAAGGAATACCACTGTTAATAAAAAAGTAAAATTCAGCCCTGTTTAGGTAGTTCAGTTGGTTAAAACATTGTCCAGATATACCAAGGTTGTGGGTTTGATCTCCAGTCAGGGCACATACAAGAAGCAACCAATGAATGCATAAATAAATGGAACAACAACTCTAACTCTCTCTCTCCCCCCCCATTTCCTCTCTCCCTCCCTTTATCTCTCTCTAAAATCAATCAATAAAAATTTTTTTAAAAAAGAGATCCTGAAGTTAATGTGTATTCACACATTTGAATGTGTATTCACATTCAAGAGGGAGAGCTCTAACCAGCTCTCAAGTGGGAGAGCTCGGGGAATGAAGCCCAAGACCTCTTGGTCTATGTGATGACATTCCAATCAACTGACCACACCGGCCAGGGCAGTCTGCTCTTCTGAAGGCATAGCTCTCCCACCAAAGCCTGACAGGATCAAAGTGACTGAAAGTAAATCTCGAGAAAGAAACAGGTATCTCTAAAAAGAATTGTTAGTATGGCTTTTTTGATGGCTGGAGTTTCCTGAAGTCAAATGGTGGAGAAGTAAACCGGAAACTACTGAAAAAATCACCAGCCTTGGGATCAAGTATCTGTGACAGTTTGAAATGTGTAATGACACTTGGATTCACCAACCATTTGTAGATGGGAAGCAGGCTGAGAGATTTGCTTATCTTCCAAGGAAGGCCTATTTTATAATATCGTCCTTAGTGGATCTAAGATAAGATTTTCCAGAGTGAGAGACAGGAGCCACAGGGAAGAATGAACTAGAACTAATCCCCAGATAGCAATTTCAGGGCCTAATCAAGGAATATTCCACACCTTCAGCCAGCAGCAACTTCTGCCTTGTGAGATTTTCAGGACCAGCGTGTGTCTCCCATTCTTTCTCGTTCTGAATAGTATAACTGTATTTAACTACAGTCATCCAATTCCTGTTCCACCGTTGTAGTTTGCATGTTGTGAGGCAAATAACTGTCACATCACAGGTCTCCAGATCAAAAGGAAACATACCCGGAACAAACCCAGAGACTACGGCATTGTTCAGGGATCATGGGATTTGAGGTGGCAATAATGATAATATAGGACTTTTAGGTTAACTCCCTTGGGGAGGAGGGTGAGTATATTTGAAATAGGAAAGGAGAGAGATTGAAATGATTGCAATCAGAAGGGCAGACCGCCCCTGGCTGGTGTGGTCAGTTGGTTGGAATGTCATCACAAAGACCAAGAGGTCTTGGCCTTTATTTCTGGTCAGAGCTCATACCCTCATTGCAGTTTCTCTCTCTCTCTCTCTCTCTCTCAAAAAGAAAAGCAATGAAAATATGTCCTCAGGTGAGGATTTAAAAAAAAGGGCAAATTGTGGTAGATTGTCTTTTTATTCATAATATTTAATGTCCTTACTGGGAAAAGATTATATTTCTTTCTTTTTTTAAACAAACAACTTTTTTTTTTTAAGATTTTATTTATTTTATCTTTAGAGGGGAAGGGAAGGAGAGAGGGAGAGAAATATCAATGTGTGGTTGCCTCTCGTGCATCCCCTGCTGGGAACTGGCCTGCAACCCAGGCATGTGCCCTGACTGAGAATCCATCCACGATCCTTGGTTTGCAGGCCCGAACTCAATCCACTGAGCTACACCAGCCAGAGCAAGATTATATTTCTATCTCCTTGTTTATACCATGCTTAAGCAGATGACTTGATTTGGACAATAAGTATACAAAAGTAAAATTACTGATAATACGAGAAAACAAAGACTGTGGGGCCTGAGAATAACTTAACTGTGATCTTCACAGAATGATCAGGCCATAAAAAGAGGGAAAATATACATTCCATATATATATATGAAATAGCCTGAATAAGGCAGAAGAAATAAAAGTTTATAGTGTAAGTGCATAATGTGTAGGAGGAATTGAGGTGAGGTTAGTGTGACGAGAGCTTAGGTTGCACAGGAAGGTGTTTTAAGGTGTTAACCTTAAAGGGTTAACCCAGATTTTTAAGACTTTTAGATTTGGAACTATTGTTTTGGTATTGAAGACTAAAACAAAGTTTTGTACCTAAACATGGGATAAAATAACCACAGGGCACAATATCTGAAATGATTTGGAGCTGTTTTTTTTTTATCATCCTGCTCTTAAGACCTGTGCCCTCTGGATTTCTTGTTCCTTTGCTTGATTTAATTTTGTGAACAATTTTAAAATACACAAAGATAGTATAAATATTAGTTGTCTGAATGAAATGTAAGGTGTACAGTGACCAACTCTAAAAACATCTAGGCAATATATTGGTAGGACTCCCCAAACTGATTCTGTTGCACAGTTTCTCTGAATAAACAAGCCTAAAAAACTCTGGAAGCCATAGTGATTATGTGCCATTAATGTGTGACAGTAAAGAAATAGGTTCTTTAGAGAAAAATGATTTGATAAGTGAGCCATGGAGTACAATTATATTAATGTAAATTCAAGGCAGAATCTTATATTTTTTACTCTGTTTGCATTTAGGCATTTAATTATTTTTCTAGAAGGTAAATTGACAACTGGAGTTGTTTTTCTGATAATACAAATACAAATTATACCTCACTTGTTAATAAAGATTCTGCAGCTATCCTTAATCTAAAAATAAATATGCTCTTCCATTAGTATTATGGCTACTTTGCATAAACTGTATTTAATTATAAAATTTCTATTAGAAAAATGAAAACATATTTTGGTCTGTGAAAGTTTACTTCCCTATTATAAATGTCAAAGCTTCATATATTCTCATTGGGTTAAATTAAATACCTGAAGCACTTTATGTACAAAATTCAATGAATACTAAAAAGTAAAGAAACTCTAGCAGTTTGAAATAAGTGGTACTTCTTGTCACTGGAAACTTACAGCTAAATAATTCTAGGAAAACTGTATTTACAATTTTTAGAATATTATACCATATACCTAAATCATCAGGTTACAGCCTTTTTTTAAAAAAACATGTTTTATTAATCTTCTATGTTACCATGTATTATCTGCAATTTCTATCTTTTCTATGAATCCATCCATTCAGTGATTATTTATTAACGTGTTCATTTATTAAACATGTTTTAAGTGCCTACTGTGTATTGTTCAGCATACTGAGTACTTAGGATAAGAAAAATAATACCCTGCTGTCTTTCTTTAACACCTTGTAGTCTAGAGGGGCTGGGGGTATAATTATAAAGCTTATGACAAGTGCTACAATAAACACTTAGGCTTAGGCTACTGGGTATATAGTGTCCATACCAAGATCAAGAATACGATTTTATTTTTGGAATGTTGAGTCTAGGATACCTATGATACATCCAATTAAAGATTCTCTGAATACTGACAAAAACATCACTCAAGAGTTGTTTGGTCTGGGAGTGTACAATCTAAAAGGAAAGGGCATATTGGTGAGCTTGTCTACAAAGAATGTGTAAGAAGGAAAGTGTAAAGAGGGAAGAGGGTTAATGTTAAAACCTTAGAGAATATGATTAAAATGAGGAGCAAGCCAGTAGGGAGGAGTCGGAATAGAAAATTTAGAATAAGTCAGGGATGTAGGAAGATGTATCAGTCAGAGTTCAATCAGAGAGCTAGAACTTCCCAGATATATACATGTATAATAATGGATTTATCACAAGGAATTGGCATGATGCGGTTGTGGAGCCGTGTTTCTTATTGCAGCCTGATGTCAGCAGGGAGGCGATCAGGAAGGGAGGTGGGACGTGAAGTGCAGAAGCAAAGACACATTGGCACTTGTAAGGATGAACTCATGAGGACAGAGAGAACCCACTGGATCTCTTGTTGCCTCCAAACTCTCACATTCAATGGTGTGGGCATCCTGCAGAAGATCTGAGAGCTATTTGTCACAGAACTCGATATAAACCTAATCCAGGAACATAGAAACTACAGGAATAACTTTGCAAAAAACAAAGAGGCACCCCCGGGAACTCATGCATTACAGACATACTCCTTACTCTCATTGAGTTGTAGTACCGTATTTTAGGACTATAAGATGCACCAGACCATAAGATGCATGTAGGTTTTAGAGGAGGAGAATAGGAAAAAAATTTTTGAGGCAAAAAGTGTGGTAAAATCTTTAATAATTTGTGACCTCACTCCACTGCCAACCCCACCCACCCCACAGTGAGCTGGGTGAGCTACATTTGGACTATAAGATGCACCCCCTTCCTCCCAAATTTGGTGAAAAGGTGCGTCTTACAGTCCAAGAAATAAAGTATTTCAATTTTCCCTTGCTAATCAAAATCAATCACAAAAGCTGATAGAGTAACCCCTCTCATTTTCCTGTTTATTGATTGATATGAGGAGCCCAAAGTGACTAGGTGGCTGTCTCAGCTTTGAGTTTAATGCAGTCATTGTCCTATCACCTGAGAGAAGCTTTCTTCCCTTGATACTAAGACATTGAGAGCAACAAAGCCACAGTTGCAGAGATGACAAGTCAAACTTTCATTAGCGATCACTCGGAAAAATAGTAAGAGCTACTCCTATATCGTCTTTCACTACCACCCTTCAGAGTCAATCCAGAGTGGGACTATAGTGCTACAATTGTCTACTTTGGTATATTGACAGAATTTCATACGGAGCCACCTGTAAATATTCCTTCCTCAGTTAACTGGCCATTGGGAATGCTCCATATAACCATAGATGCAGGTTGAGAGGGTAGGAGGCATTATTGCAGGAGCTCAGAACATGGGCATCTGCAATACTCGCTCATGCAGCTTAATGCCTTCAGAATCTGCTCAAACCCATCCGGTTTCTATCTGGTGTTGGACTGCTGCTGTGCATATTCAATCTTATGACTTTGTCAGATGTGACCCAGTTCATGGTAGATAACTCAGGTAGCATGGTAATTTGCTTCAAGCACTAACAGATCTGCTAGGTTATACACTTCAGTTGAAGAGCAATTTACCTGGCAACCCAGACTGGTTGCAGTGCCCTGCCCCAAACTAGCAACTTTCCAGTTTGCTCAGTAAATAGGTCAGAGGAGCACACCCAGATCAGGTGAACGTTGTCTCCCATTTCCAAAGAGGCCCACTTAGTATCATGCACCTTTGTGTCAAGAGGAGCCAAATGTAGTCCTTCACTTTTTGTTGTTGTTTTAGGGGAGAGCACAAACACAGTCCCTCACCACCACAAATTACCCAGCTGAGTTTCCCACAACTGGAGAAATCATAGGGGTCAGCACACATTGGTGTGAGCCTTGCCCTGGGAAAACCAACTTTGTGATCATGATATCTGATCATGATATCCCCTGCCAAGTTTTTTACTTTGAAAGGGTTATCTTGACATGTCCCAGACCACTAGAACCCAAGAAATATCACTGTGGTGACAGAAACCTGCTTTTTGCTCAGATTTAATTCCTACCATCTGGTCTACAATTATATTGCCAGTGTGTCAAGAGTAGCTATTGCTTCTTTCTTACTTGTTCAGTCAACATGATGCCATCAATGTAACTGACCATCATGATTTTCTGTGGAATTAAGGGATGATCAAGGACCCTGCCAAAGGCAGAGTTAATGTATCCCTGAGGGAAGACAATCACAGTATGTTACTAGTCAACAGAAAGAAAACTACTTTCTTAAAAAGGTTGATTTACTTATAATTTTTATTATAGTATTAACTTATTATAATGCATTTGTTCAATTTTATATCTCATTTCTGTGTTTTCCTCTAGTTTTTATCTTAAAAATTTTAAGCCTATAGAAAAATTGAAAAAAATACAATGTGATTACCATGTGACCTTCACATAGATTCATTGGCAGTGAGAATGGTACCCAGTGTAGCACCAGTGGGGTCAGATGGAACCTTGGTTCAGCAATCTCAGTACTTGAGTTCTAACTAAGAAAGAATTCTGAGTCAAGATTCACACTACAAGATAAAGTTTATTTAGAAAGCCATAGGTAGAAGAAGTGAGCGGCTCAGAAAACAAGTTCCAGGGGCAAAAGAAAGGTCCCTTGGAGCTCAGGAGAGATAAGGATAAGGGCAATGCCCCTGGGTGGGGGGTGGGAGGGAGGCTGGAGAAGGGAAAAGTGTGGGTGTGCTCCTGGGAGGGAGAGCACCTAAATCAAACTACTGTTGATGGTCTTTATTAACAGCTATTGATACAAAAAGCATTTGCCTGTCCAAGATCAAGGTGCCCTCAGATTTGGTTCCTGGTGAGAACCTTCCTCTTGGAAAGCCTTGTCACTGTGTCCTCACCTGATTTTCTCTCTACCACTTATAAGGACACTAATCCAATTATAGGGTTTCCACAGCACTATCATCTAAACCCAATTACCTCTGAAAGGCCCCATGTCCAAATAGTATCACAATGGGGGTTAGGGCTTCAATGTATGAATTTTTGCAGGATACAAACATTCAATTCATAAAATCTATCAAAACTTCAAAGTATAAATAATTCCTATACTATTAAATTTGTTCCATAACATTGAAAAAGGAGTATTCCAAATTCACATTACAAAGCAAGCATTACCTCAATACTAAAATTTAACATGAACTCACACTTTCTTTAATCCCAGCCAGACTGATGACAGCCATTTACCAAAGAAATATCATATCCCTCAAAATGCGTGGTAGTAATAACATACTGATTTAAAATTACTTGATTTTAAAACTATTCACAGACTTTCACTCCAAGATTGGCACTCTAGATTGCTCAGACAACGCACACTATGTTTTTCTGTTCAGACATCGAAGGGTGCAGTGGGTTTAATAGTGTCGCTGAAAATTCATGAACACCCGGAGTCTTGAAATCTGAACTGATTTGGAAATAGGGTCTTTGCAGAGGTTATTGTTAAGATAATGTCACACTGGATCAGGGTAGGATCTAAGTCCAGTAACTAGTGTCCTCATAAGAAGAGAAATGGACACACAGACAAAGAAACATACAAGGGAGAGGGGTCAATACATATAAAGAACCCAGAAATCGGTGTTAAGCTACCAAAAGCTCAAGAACACCAAGAGGCCCTGGGAACAGGAAGAGGCAGGGAAAGATTCTCCCCCAGAGACTTTGGAGGAAGTGCGCCCTATCGATACCTTGATTTCACACTTCTGAACTCCAGAACTGTGAGAAAATAAATTCCTATCATTTTAAGCCACCTAATTTGTAGTAATTTTTCTGGAAGTCCTTGAAAGCTAATCCAGATTTTGGTACCAAAAGTGATTTGCTGCTGTACCAAATACCTAAAATTGGAGAAATGTCTTTGGAATAGGGTAATGGGTAGAGGTTGGAAGAATTTTGGACTACATGATAGAAAAAGTCCAGATTACCTTGAAGAGACAATTGCTGGGAACATGGCCACGAAAGGCAGCTCCGATGAGAGTTCAGATGGAGATGAGGAGCATGGAAGGGAAAGCTTCTATCATCTTAGAGACACAGAACTTGTCGTGAACAAAATATCGGTAGAGATATGAACATTAAAGGTGCTTCTGGTGAGGTCACAGAAGAAATGAGAAACGTGTTATTGGACCCTGGAGGAAAGGTGATCCTTGTTAAAAGTGGAAGACAACTTGGCTGAATTGTGTTCTGTTATTGAGCATAAAGTGGAACTGGTAAATGAAACATTGAGATATTAGCTGAGGAGATTTCCAAGCAAAGTGCTGAAGATAAAGCCTTGTTTCTTCCTGATACTTATAGTAAAATGCAAGAGGAAAGAGATAAATTAAAGAAGCAATCTCTCAGCAACCGGGCTCCCAGAGCTGGTGCCCCCTTCTCCGCCACCCATGATTGTACACTAAGACCTTTAAGAGGTCACCACCAAGGTTTCTACCAGCACACAAGCAAGACCATGGCAGCCTTCCCCTCTACCCCGCACTGCTGTTGGCCACCCATGACCGCTACTGGCACTGCCTGGGTTCCAGTTCCAATAACAGCTCCTGTGGAAGTGCTGTGTACCCTGGGCAAGCCATCCTCTACCCTCCACGCCCCCCCCAGTCTCCCCAAGGCCTAACTAGGTCACTGGTGGGTGAGCTTCTTCTTGAGGAAGTTACTCTGCCATTCATTGCAACAGTGTTGGGGTACTCAGAGCACTTGAAATCTCCCCAGGCCTCCAGCAACATGATCACCTGACCCAGCTGAGGAAGCCACAAAACAAGCAGCTTGTCAGCGAGCCCCCCATCAAAGCCAACACCAGGTCCCCATCCTGTGTTGCCACCACCAGCTACCTGACTTCCAGAGGTGCTAGGCTCTTCTGAGCCCCCTTTTCCTACCTTTTTTTATCCTCCCTCCCCTCCCCTCTACCCCACCAAGTAGACTAGGCAGGCTGTCTCAAGCAGAAACAGTTGGGTTCTTTTAAAGATTTTATTTATTTAATTTTAGAGAGAGGGGAAGGAGAGAGAAAGAGAGGGAGAAAAAAATCGATGTCTGAGAGATACATTATTGATTGTTTGACTCTTGCATGCCACCAACTGGAGACCTGGCTGGCAACCCTGACTGGGAATTGAATCAGTACTCAGGCCAGCACTCAATCCACTGAGTCACACCAGCCAGGGCAGGTACTTTTATATCAAAACAACAAAACACCAAAGAGGAAATTTACTATCCAAGCCATACGTGAGCTTTCTTGACACCCTGTAACCATCTGCCTTTCACCAAATGGAAAATAAATGATAAGTAGCCAAGAACAATGAAAACAAAGAACTGTGAAGCAAGATGGAGATAGTGCAGGAGACACAGAAGATAAAAGAGTAATAAAGATATTAGGTTAAGTTCTGAAGAAGACAAGAAGACCAGAGCAGCACTTTAGCAATTTTCAACTGGGGTGCCACTAGAATTTTTAAAACATGCACCACCTGACTCTTTAGTTAGGGGCACTGACCTCTTTTCCCTTAGATTGTCAAATAAAATAATGAAAAAAGCCAAAATAATAGCCATCTGGTATGAACAAATAAAAATTATACATATTTTTGATCAGATATAGTATTTTTTGCTGTGCTGCAGAATTTTTGTAATTAGTTTGTGTGCCATGAGATGAAAAAAGTTGAAAATTGCTGGACTAGAGCATAAACGAATATTTGGAAGTATAACAAAGATCGTTTCAAATCTGATGTAAGATATCCAACTAAAGATTCAAGTCTCTCTTCAACTACCACATAGAAGAAAAAGAAAACTATACCTAAATACTGGTACATTGCTGATGAGAATATAAATTTGTACTACACTTTGAAAATCTGTTGGATTTTTTCCTACTAAGGTTGAATATTTGAATACTGTATAATCAAGTGATTTCACTTTGAGATATAAACCCAAAGGAGATGTGTGCTTATGTACACCAAGAGACATGAACGAGAATACATACAGAATCATTACTTGTAATAGCCTTGAACTGGAAAGAGCCAAAATGTTGATCAAAGGTAAATGAACAGATAAATTGTGATACATTCAAGCATGTGTTCCACAATGCAAATGAACTACCTCTACGCGCAACAACATAGGTGATCCTCACCGAAAAAAAAGTCAAAGAAAGTGGAAACAAAACAATGCATACTATGTGAGTCCATTTACATACAATTTTAAAATAGTGTTAGACTCAGGATAATGACTCTCTATTTAGAGGCACCAAGGGAGTACTGATTGAGGGGGCTCAAGAGAGGCTTGTCGGTACTTAGCAAGATGTTTTCTTCCCGATGATCCTTCTATCTAAACATTTATTTATTTCTCACTTTTCTCTGTTATATTTTCCAATAAATGGTTTTTGAAAACTAAGTTGTATAGATTTAGAACAATGTTAGGAAGTTTGCTTGTGATTTGTCACTTAAAGATCTGATGGATTAAAAAGAACAGAAGGTGTCATTATGCATATTTGTTTCTTTGAAAGCTTTTCCACCTTTTGAGTTGATGACACGAAACCTCCTGTCTCTAACTAACCTTATTTGTCTGTCTAACACATGATACTGTAAACTTTATGATGTTGCTCCACTGATGCTGTCTTTGCCCATCTGCTTTGCTTTCTTGGGACTTGCCCCTTGTGAAACTCAGCCCCTAAGGCTGCCATTAACAGGCCCTGAAACATGATAAAACACCTTGACTTGTCTAAGAAATCTGTCTAATAAACAGCTATGACAGCAAATATTGAGGTACTCACTTCTCACTTTTGTTTTTTCTCAATGAAGAACAAAAAGTGATCACATTTTACAGTACCATGTTAACTTAAAAACAAGCTATAGAACCATGCGGATGAACCATGACAACACTACGCTAGCCAAAAGAAACCAGAAACGAATATCCCATATATATGAAATGTTTAGAATAGATAAATCCCTAGCAGAAAATAAATTAGCAATTGCCAGGGGCTAGGAATAGAGGACGTGAGGAGTTACTGCTAATGTGTATGGGGAGGGGTTCTTTCTGCGATGATGTAAATGTTCTAAAGTTAAATAGCGGTGGTGGTTGTACAAATTTTAAACACATTAAAAACAATTAGATTTTACAGCATGAAATGGTGAGTTTTAAGGTATGTGAATTATGTCTCAATAAAGATAATATTAGATGAAAATATATTTTCATGATACTCACTTGTACATTCAAATTTGTCGAATTATATATATGAAAAACTTGATTTTTTTCAATATTATTCTTTTGTTATAGGGAAAGTTTTTACTCATGTAATACTAGAGTAGACTCTTACTGCCTAAATCCTTGAAGACAATTCTGTAGTCAGTATATTTTACAGAACATGAAAAGGGTGATTACCAATAAACCCATTATTAAAAACATTGAAATGATTTTCAAGTTCCTGGCCATCCAAAGTTGCAGTTAGGAATTCTAATTTGAACTTAATTCCTTTTCCTTTGTACACATTCTGTTTTTCTCTATGAGAGCACTTCATATTCTCTTGAAGTTCAGAAATTTCAGCTCAACCTTGTCTTACTTCATCAATATTGTTTTCTCTTAAATATCTCTGAAAATTTAATTGTAGTGAGACCAAATGAGCCATGGACTTTCTGTAAAATATGTCTTCTTAGGGATCACAAATGGCAGCTGTTTGGCTAGCCGCTGACTGCAGCCCTGCTCGGCGGTTTTCATTTCCCTCTTAGTGTTCTATCAAACGCTTGTTACCAAAGGCACCTGCTCTGGGTGATTAACTGTGATAATATAAATAACTATTTTACCATTGTATGGCTTTGATACCAATATCTTATTTTTCACTAGTAATAAGGTTATCACTGTCTTTAGAACAACCCCAAGCCAAATAATAAAACTTAAATTCCTGAGGTTTCATTTATTTCATGAACATCTTTCTGTACCAAATATTGTATTAGAAAAGATATTAGTAGATGAAGTAGAAACCACTCTAGGTAGTTTGCACTGAAAAGAAATTTGGTGCATGCAAAATCATTTGAAAGGCCCGAGGAGTGAAGGTCAGGGATACAATGAGGCTTTTAGTTTCAAGATCATACAATGTAGCTGTGATCTAGAAGTCAGAAAACAAGAGCAGCTACTGCTGCTGCCCTTTTCCAGAACTGCTCCTCCACCATGACCTTATACCTTTGAAGGTAGGAGTCAGAAGGTAGATTCTATTCTCATTTATAATGCAGCTTTCTTTGCGGTTGCTACAGCTAAGAGAAGTCCTCAGTCTCCCTTTCACTTTCTAAATCTCATGATGTGCATAGGGCACCTGGTATATCTGAATCATAATTGTTCTAAAGATTTTTAAAATTTTAGTTCCTCTCATGTTGTTAGTTTTCCTAAAAAAATTAATGATTATTGGTTGTCTATACATCTGTATACATAGATTGTGGGGTATTGGTAGCCAGAATTTATGTACCTTGCCTAAATAAGGCCTTTTCACCTGGCAGATGTGAATGCAAGTTCTGTTTATAGATAACCTTGCCCTGCTCTCTGTGTGTGGGGAAAGACGGTAGGTGGCATAGGGAGGACACACGTGAATAGTCTCTCCTTTCTGGTTTATGCGTAGTTTGTATGCTGAATCTTCCTATTTCTTGTGACAGTTGATAATCACTGGGCTCACTCTTTCTTTCTCCTGTAAACCTGGTGCTCATCCTGGTAAATTTCTGGAGTCAGACTTACTACATAGTAGAACTGAACTTGAAGTTTTATTCTGGGGAGAAACACTGTTTTCAGTTGCTCTGAAAATAGGATTGCTACATGACTTTTCCTTCTAATGAATTACCCAGCTTGTTGTCCAAATCTGCCCTCCCACAGGCCTCATTGTCTCCCATCTGAAGGATAGATGGAGAATTTATTAGAAAAACTCATTCAGTGACTATTCTATTTCACTTGGATAAGATTATTAGCTTCTTGGACTGATGGGTTTTGTTGGCAATCTGAGTCCTTGTTCATAACTGTCAAAATTCTTCAATAGCCCTCAAAAGTTTGCTGGTGAGACTCCTGTACAGCAGTACTATGGATTTATGGCTTTTATTTCCATTTGTACATTTGTGATTTCAGTGAATTTTGGGGAGGATAGAAAGGTAATTCAGATGTTTGATTACCCTTTGTGAACCAGACTTATTACCCTTAGACTTACAACAAACTAATTTGCACTTTTCTGATGCTTAAGAAAGTTTATTAGGAGTTACATCTTCTCCCTCAAACCAGGTAAAACAATTCAATTTTTGTTTTCCTTTCTCTTATTTTACTTTCCCCAAGCATCCCATCTCTTCACCTCCAAACTTCTTAGATTCAGTTCCAATTGTAAGGCAGAAGGTTTACTAAGTAGGTTTTTAAAAATTTTTGGAATGGAAGTTTCTGTTGCACAATGGAAAGAAGTGAAGGGGCACATAACAGTGGTAGTTTGGGCGAGATGACTGGAGGTTCAGAAATATTGGGAGGGTTTGCATTTTTAGCAGTGATGAGGAAAACAGAAAGATGAGGTTGCAACATAACTGGTACGAGTACTGCTATGGAGGGATGTCCTGGGGGCATTAGAGGTCGTCCAGCTTTTGAGGAATCTCACTCGTCCTGCTCCCTTATCCTGGGCGTTTGCATCAGTCCTTTCCTTGGTCTGGAACACCCTCACCTCCTTTTCTCCCTTCTCCAGGCCAGTTCAGACACTTCATGTCCGGATCCAAACATAAGTTTATCCAGGAAGCTCTCTCTGGGTGCCTTCTCTCTTCTATGCACGTGTATTTTTCTCTCTGGTAGCCCTTTCTACAATATACAGCAATTGTTTATTGACTTGTTTCTATCCCCAAATACACCCTAAACTCTGGAAAAGGAAAAGACAGTTGTCTTGCAGAAAGTCCAACCTCTGTGTAATCATCCCACAAAATGTACAGCATATATATATATATATATATACTATTGGGTTGGCCAAAAAAAGTTTGTTTGTTTTTTTTCTGTAAGATGGCTCTAGTAAGGCTTAGTTGTCTTTAACTTCATTCAAAACAGTTTTATTACACTATATTACGACCGACAGCTGTCATATCAGTGTGAATCAAAAAAACTTATCAAAATTGGTGAATTTCTGTGTAGCCATTTTAATACTGAAGATGGAAGAAAATAAGCAACATTTTGGGCATATTATGTTTTATTATTTCAAGAAAGGTAAAAATGCAACTGAAATGCAAAGAAAGATTTGTATGGAGGAGGTGCTGTGACTTATTTAATGTGTCAAGTGTGGTTTTGGTAAGTTTCATGCTGGAGATTTCCGTCTGGATGATGCTCCATGGTCAGGTAGACCAGTTGAAGTTGATAGTAATCAAATTGAGATATTAATTGAGAACAATTTAACCATGTAGGAGATAGCCAACATACTCAAAATATCCAAATCAAAAAGTTATTGGTAGAAATGATAACTGTGTCTTTTATTTTACAGAAAAAAAAACACATGAACTTTTTGTCCAACCTAATATTTTTCAAATTTAATGTTATATAATTTAATTCTAGTTTATAAAAGCACTAAACATGTTTCTTCAAAGAGTAAGCTCCAGTACTGCATTATACAATTTGATTTGTACACATTTAATTTAAAGTCTTTCATAGCAGTGTATTTTCTCATGTTATGAACACAGACTATTATAAATGTATATTTGTGGAAAAAACAAACAAATTGAATCAGCTTAATGCAAATCTTTCTCTATCCTTGATATATAAACATTTAAAAATATTAATACTGCTTATATTCTAACATTTTAATGTTTCTTTTAAAATAGCTAACTTGTATGTGAATAAGCATGATGTTTGTAACTGTTGAAGGTGTGAACCCTTAAGAAAAAAGATACCCACAGAAAAGGGCTCCTGGTGGCTAACTGGACTCAAATTTGAAGGCAGAGTCAAGTATCCGTTTCTACATAGGGGGCTCATGCGAAGCACACTTCAGGGAGAAGCCTGCACTGAACTGCCTGCCTGCACTGTGTTCCTGCCACATCAGACAGCCCTTATGAAGGAGTTCCTGGAATAGTATTTCAATCTATTGAAGTTTTCCCCATCCTATCAGAGCTGCACAGCTATCTCACCATCAGAATCTTCACTGAGCAATCAGAGAAGCTCTATTTTGACAAATCAGGACAGTGATTTTTGGACCAATTAAACTGGGGAGATTTGGAGTCCTCACTTGCAAAAGCCCCAGGGGCAGGACTTCTGTCTGTAGAAGTCAGCTCCCCTCTGGCTCCAAAAGCGCACTTTCCCTTTCCAGGAAAGACTGAAGACTGTTTCCCTGGCTCCAGCTGAAACACCAAAGATGTCTCATTGGAGTAGAGGGGAGCAGACCAGGAGCAGAGAGGGGTCTGGTCCCAGGTGTTGCCTCCCAGCCATGCTATGCTGCTTCATAATTGAGCTGTGCACTGTTGAGTTGTTCCACTGCCACACTATATCACGATTGAGCTGTGTGCGCTGAATAAAGTTTCATTCTTCACTGCACCCAAAACTGGAGATTCCTACTGGCATTGAATTAGCTCCAACGACCATCCGGCCATCTGTTGAAAGAAGACTGCCATGTCTGGTTGTTCATACTATCCTGTTGCTATGAGTTTAAAAACTCATTTTAATAAATAAATTGTCTAAGTGGATGCAAGGCACTATTTCACATTCCTGTTGACACCCATCTTCAGTTAATGTACAATATATTTGTAAAACGGAGTATTTTCCTCTAGGTGTATTATCTTTCTCATAGTATATACAAATACTATGTATATTTTATTTATGTGGAAATGTCTGTCCACACTACAATCATTGAAACAATAGTTAATATAATTAAATGAATGATTTTTCCCTCTGTTAGAGTTGTATTTATCAAAGCAGCCATCAAACAAGGTCTAACGCTATTCTCACATTACCCACTTCCAGAATTTAAAAATTTCCCAGGTACCTAGATATTTTAAAGGATGCAATTTACGGAAGCAGCAGCAGAAGAGGTCGTATTACTTATGTTTTTTTGACAGTGACTAAGTTAGCAAATGTCCTTTTATGGAAAACGTATTTTGTGTGAATACTTAAAACCAGAAACCAAACCTGCCTCCGCCCCTCCCCCAAGATTTGGACTGAAGGTGGAGCCTCAGGGATTTGTGGGCGGAGCCACGCAGGGTCTGGGAAGGTTCTCGGTTCCTTCCGGCACTAGCCGACTCCGCTCGATTTGGTTTCTGCTCAGTCTCGGCTCGCTGTCGGCTCCCTTTCGGCTCTGTCCGGTTCTTCTCTGGGAGGGAGAGCGGCTGCGAGCCCCAGCGCAGGCGCTCTCGGCTGCTGCTGCACTTAGAGCCCCGCTCTGCCTCGTGTTTTCACTTCCTTCCCTCCCGAGCTGTATCCGGGTCGTTGCTTTCCCTATTGTCTCAGCAATCGGGCTCGGACTGTGCAAATTCTTTTTTTTTTTCCCTGTTGCTTTTGGTGCAGGCTAATAAAGTTTTTCTTTCTTTTCTTTTTTTTCCCCCCCCTAACAGTTTTAACGGGGGATATCAACTCTCCAGGCCTGCTGGGTTGGCCACGCTGCCTGGAGCGGAGGGCGCCGGTGCCCGGGGAGCGCCGTGGGAAGGGGGCGCGAGAGGCCGGGCGGCCTCCGAGAAGACTGGGGGGCGGGCCGGGGGGTGGGGTGCGGGCGGGGACTGCCGGGGTGCACCTGGGATGCCCCGATCTGCTCGGCGGCACCGCCGATTTTAAGTAGCATCTTTCCGATATTTTTCCGCGGTCTCAGTGCCCGACCTCGGCGCTGCCTGGGCTCTCGCAGCCTCTCTAGTTCTCCTCCAAACGACCACCTCACGGATTCCTTAGTAAGTGTCGGAGGCCTCCGCGGGGAGAAAGAACCGTTTCAGCTCTTCTAGAAGTCAGGGTCGGTGGGACACCAGGGCGGGGGTTGGGACGCTCCGTGGACCCTTCCCCTTCACAGTCCACGGGAAAAATCGCGGCTTCTTTTATTCCTTGGGCTTTGCGTTTGCTTTCTGTTGATTGTCACGGTGTCTAAATGAAGGATTACGAGCAAGTCACCGAAACATCACAAGGTGTGCTAGAGGGTCAGCTTCGATTTCGGGCAGCCTGGGTTCGCCTTCGCCTCACTAGTCACTGACTAGAGCTGCCCACCTTGCGGCCCGTCCCTCGCGAGCCCGCGTTCCCTCCCCAATCTCCCCCAACACCTTTTGCTGAGAAGTGAATTAGATAAAGATTCTCTGCACGAGGTCTTTTGTACCTTCCATCACCACCACAGCCCTCCCCTGTGTTTGGTGTGATTTTGAATGACGCTGTATTTTTCCCCCTTTAACAGTGGATCGCAGCTCCAAGAGGAGGCAGGTGAAGCCTTTGGCAGCTTCTCTGCTAGAAGCTCTCGATTATGATAGTTCAGATGACAGTGATTTTAAAGTTGGAGATGCCTCAGGTAAATGTTTCTCTCTTCCCTTTCTCAGATTTCTGGAGTTGGGTTTATTTTTACTTTTTTTTTTTTTTTTAAGAATTGGTTTTGATTGAAATGCCAATTTAAAGTTTAAAGCACATAAATGTCACTTATTTTGTCCATTTGATTTCCCACTTTTCCCTAAGATCCTATCACTAGGTTCTATCGTTACCTCTGTTTCTGTTGTTACTTAGATAATGAGCAGGTAGACGACTTATTCCAAAGATTCAAAAACATGTTCTCTATTCTTTACTTGAAAATATATTTATGCTTATTTCATGAATGCAGGGGAAATTGAGAGATATCACTGGGTAGAGTAATATCCTGAGAGTAATGTGAGTCTTGAACTGCTGGTGAGCAGGGTTCTTCTCTTTTCAGATCACTTGGCACTCTCAAGGGGAGTTTAACTTTTTGTGTATTAGCTCCCTTATCAGAATAAAACTGACCAGAGAAAAAAAGTTGTGTTTCCTAGTAGCTGCTGGACCTGCTGGCCTTTCAAAAATCTCTGAGATGTAAAGCATGCATGCTTGCTCTATATTTTGTGATTTTTAAAAGCAATGGACTTTTAAAAAAGTCATATATTCAAGTCATTGTACAAAATTGGAAAATATAGAAAAGTATGGTGTACTTTGTATCTTCTGTTCACTGTAATTCATATATAGAGAGATACATCTAAAGTTTTAATTGCAGGAATCTGAGAAATGGACACAAATTATGTTAAAATGTTTTATATGAAAAATACCAAGGTGCACATGAACAATAAAAATTACTTCTAATTTTGCCCCTTTTGAGTGGAAATTTAAATAAAGTGAGAAATGAAAGCCCTTCCAATTTCACCCCTTTGACAGTTTAAAAATAATTCATCCATAGAATTTTCTATGTTGTCATATTTCTCTCCTCGCTGGCCTGCCTTCCTTTCTCCTTCTTTTCCCTGCTAGGGATGATAGGAAGGGATGAAGTTAGGTTGTGTTTTTATCATTACATTTAAGAACACCAGCAATCAAAATTCCCTTGTGATTTACTGAGAACTTTTCTTACTATAATCTCATTTAATTTTTAATGTAACTTAGTGAAGGAGATGTTATTTTACATATGACAGGAACCAGGTTTAAAGAACTTGCATGAGGTCACTCAGGCATAATAGATCTAATCCATATCTTTTGATTGCAAAATTTACAATCTTTTCTCTACTTAGATCCTAAAAAGAGATAGGTTGTAATCTCAAATGAAACTACTTGGATGTTGTGATGACTAATTGAGGTCACTCCCAGTAATCAAAATGTTTATCTTGATTGCTTTTTTTAACCTTTGCTGCTCTTTTTATCTTCCATTTAGTTGATTCACTGACGCTTGGTACTTCCAAAGAAGAGAAAGAATGGGAAGGGCAAGGTGTAAAATCCAAACATACTTTAGTTCTTTTGGTGAAACCTTGGCAGAGAAGAATATTCTTTCTGTTGTTTTGATTTATTATGATCCAGATTGTAAAGTGTGACAAAAATAGCTGAGTCTCAGAAATTGTGACTTACGTGAATACCTTTCTAAGAAAAACTCCAAAGCTTAATTTCTTTAGGTATTGCATAATTATTTTTATGGCAATAATTCTGATTTTGTAGTTTTTTTTTCTTTTTGCTTATTGAGATGGAGTTATTCACAGGTATCACTTTTACAGGAGTTAAAACAGTTTACTGGTACAAATTACTTTCTCAAAATAATTTATGGTATCAAGCTCAATAGAGATTCCTGACTTTGTTAAATCTCAGTCAAAGTTGATGGGAATTATCTATCATCTGTGGTAAGTGGTAGGATGAGTTTTGTTAGCCGATAATTTTATTTAAAAAAATCCAAAGGTACTAAAAATCTATATACTTTTCTGTTCCTTCTTTGTCATAATACCTAGTTGGCTATACTTGTAATTTACTTTCCTGGCCTCTGGGGTTATTAAATTTGTGACCCTAGGTCAAAATTTATCTGTATAGTTCTTGCTGTTATTGTAAATGAAAGTTCAGTAGAAAATGATTTTCTTTAAAATAGTTCATAGTCAGTAGAAATTGAATGCTATTTTCTGCTCTTGGTTAAGGTGCATTGGTGTCTCACATAGCTGAGATGTCAGCTTATTCTATGTAACCAGTGATTATTCCTGTTTGAATCTTTTCTCCGCCTGAGATAGTGGACTCTTATATGAAATAAGACACTAGATTCATCACTGGTTTTCAAATACGTTAACATTGTGGAATCCCAAGCTTACTTATGAACAGGAGATTAAATTGAAAGTGGAAATACAGTAGGTAACCATTTGTCGATCATAGCTTCTTTCAAATCAATTTCTAGAAATTACTGAATGAACTACTGACTTCCTTAGAACTTAATGTTAAAGTGCTTCACTTGATTGGCTTCAATTTTTATCTGAATTCTGTGCATCAGTTTCTTCTGATCTTTATTTTGAAATCTGAAATTCTGACACGAATCTTCACATTTCTGTTGGGCTTTAAGATAAATGTAGACAATTCTATAGACAAAGGTTATATTTAAGACCCTTGTAGGTAAACATAATTTTATTCATGTATTCCTCAGATGGTAAAATCAAAAAGGATGAATATTGCTCAAAAATTATCTGCCCAAAAATTGGCAAGTTAATAATTATAAGCCTTGCTCTGGCCAGGTAGTTCAGTTGGTTGGAGCATCGTCCCCATATGTCAACGGTGCAGGTTTGATCCCTGGTCATGGCACATACAAGAATCAACCAATAAATGCATAAATAAGTAGAACAGCAAATCGATGTTTCTCTGTCTCTGTCTCTGTCTGTCTCTCCTTTCCTCTCTTTCTAAAATCAATGAATAAAAATTAAAAAATAATTATAAGCCTCTACAATTACAAAATTATGAACTGAAAATAGATTATCTTTCTAATATGAAGATAGAGCTAAATTTCTCACTTTTGACTAAGAAGAGTCAATTAATAAACTTAAAAATTAATAAGTGCTAAAATGGGATACTGGTATATTAGGCTTATGGTGACAGCCATCAGAAAAACCATGTGTGGAAATGTTAGGTGAAACCATACAAAATTACCAGTTTTTTAAGATATAAAACTGTCATATATTGGCAATTTCATGGTTTGGCCTAGTTAAAGTGGTTATATTTGAGACTTGGACCTAGGATTAGGGCTAGGATAGATTACATTTAGTAATCTGCTGTATAAATGGAATCTTTTCGAAGAATACTACATATATTACTTTTACTTAAACAAGACGAAGTAGCAGTGCTGTGTCCTCCAACCCTCTGGCCAAAGTAAGATGGTTAACTTATGTCTTTAGTAATAGTTAGGTTAATTAGGTGAAATTGTCAGAAAATAATTTAATAGGGAGATTCAGGCTGAGACTTTGCTTTGGTATTATTGTGTGCTTAGTCTGACTTTAAGTGGATTGAGATATGTTTACTCACTGTGTAGTTTTGCTTAAGGGCACTTCTGGATGTTATGGTGAATTCACAAAGAAATAGTGATAATAGAATAATTAGATGAAATAATGGATAGATGATATAAACCATGATTGATCACTGACAGAGTTCAGGGTCTTTCAAGGGATTTGGGACTATTTTAGATTGGATTGATTTTAGGAGATTTCATTGGGGACATAAGAGTTAAAGTAGAAAATGAAATCTTGGTGGGGAAACATTGTTAAAAGTGTAGAGGCTGGAAAATGTTGTTTATTCATCTTAGATCATGACTAAACAAAAGAATAGGAGAGATGAGCCTGGGGAAGTAGAATGAGGTCACATTGAGGCCTTATTTGCTAGACCATGGTTTCTTAATCTCAGCACTGCTGACATTTTATGTTGGATAATTCTTTGTAGTGGAGACTTGTCCTGTGTATTGTAGGATGTTCTTCAGTATCCCATTTTTTTCCTTACTAAACGCCAGTAGCATCTTTCCTACCTAGCACCCCCCGATCCTTGTCCTTTCATGGCAACCATTGTCTCTAGACACTGCCAGATGTCCACTGTGGCA
Source organism: Anoura caudifer (assembly GCA_004027475.1). Classification (NCBI taxonomy): domain Eukaryota; kingdom Metazoa; phylum Chordata; class Mammalia; order Chiroptera; family Phyllostomidae; genus Anoura; species Anoura caudifer. Next base: position 277,360 of record PVKU01001105.1, on the reverse strand, counting down.
CAAAATTGTCAAAGTTGGAACCAGAGGGTGAGTTGTGTTGACTGATTGGCTTTTAAAATAGAGCTATGCAGCACAGGTGGCAAACAGAAGGGCCGTGGTCCAAATCCGGCCCTCCACCTTGTTTTATCTGGCCCAGCACCTTGTTTCTACCCTGCGGCAGCACCGAGCTCCCGCTTAACTGTTAGGGAGTAGTTACATGTATACAGTCCTAAAATTACATTTGGCCCTTTGAGGCTGATGTGGCCTCCAGTGAAAATGAGTTTGACACCCCTGCTATACAGGGTTTGTCAAAGTGGTAACTGAAGAAGTAATAGCATGGTGATCTGTCTATTGTCTGTTGTGTATAGTTATAATACTAATCACTGTTGGACTACATCAATGACCAGAATAATTGAATAATCAGATTTGATGAGCCAAGGTGGTTCTTTATATTGCAAAGCTAACATAAAACTCTGGTTTAAATGATACTGTTTTATTTTTTTAATTTTGTTTTCTTTTTGGTTTTATTGTTTGGTATTTATCATGGAGTGAACTTAAGCATTAAATATTGTGAAGGGATTCTTGAAGGCTGGTTTTTTAATTCTGTAACTAATGAAAACTCTTTAACTTTCTATAAGTTGAAATAGCTATTGTTTGGAGAGATTTTGATATAGTGTGCGTGTGTGAGAAAGGTTGCCTTTCGTTTAACTGATTAGAAAATAAGGAATTCAACTTTAAATATTTTTTTCTAGTATAAAAAATTTTCTTACAGACTTAGAATTCACTGGTCCTCATGCCTAGAATTAGCTATATTTGAAGTATTTAAATTATTTCTCTAGTCTGTTCTTTTTTTTCTTTTAAGGGTGTAAGAGTGATAGATTTGGAATATGGCAGAGAGTCTATGTTTGCATTCTTAGTGATAGGAAATTTTTCTTAGCAGCCTACAGAAATATATAGCCAAGGACTCTTATTTTCTCACTGCCATTATTACTGAGCTGCACTTGTAACTAAATATTTTTATCTCCATCCCACAAGTGCATATGCACCAAAAAGAAGTGATGACTAATTAGATGAAGTTATTTTTCAGAGATCAAAGGAAAATGAAATTTGACATATTCCTGATGCCTGTGAGTGGAGTATGGCTAGTATGTTATATTCAGAGAAGGAAGGGTTGGGTGAGCTGCAAGGATTAAGATTTGTGGAAGAATCTCACAGTTTTTTAATAATGTGTTAACAAATGTAAAGCACTGAAATCTTTGAAGATTTGCTTTCTATTCAGGCATGATTATAAAATAAAAACAATTAAATTTCCCTCTACTTTGAAAACTAATTAATTGATTTGTGTTGGTAATAACTACCAAAACAAAATTTAAAAATCCTTGATGTTTGTAAAATTTCCTAATAGCGCAGTTGGATTCCTCTCAGTTTTGATCCGGTACCCACATTTGTGCTACAGTTAATCTTCCTTTAGCATCGTTATGTTTTTATTGGTAAAATAATTAGGAGTACTTCTTAGGTAATTCTAAAAAGGCTTCTAGAAGAAAAGGACCCTTTCTCCATCTCCCAGCTCTCTTAATTATGACGTTGTTTGCAAGGTGTTCCTCTTCTCTTTAGTCACTGTGCACAAAGATTCTTTTTTGCCTTAGAAGTGTTTAGTCAACTATATTTATTGTTTAATAGATCCTTATCTAAAAATATCTAGAAATCATTTTTTTTTTTACCAGAGGTAGTTTTTGTTGGTAGGTTAGGTTTAATTGTTGTGAGTGGTATTAAAAAAAAATCAAAATTTTCTTAATGATTTGTAGGGCTATTGCATTGAAAGAAGTCACCTTTTTTGTGAGTGATATTGGGCCCACACACTTTGCGAAATCCAAGGAGCTAACAAATCCAGATATGTTTTCTAAATTTGGCACAAGGTTATTTGATGATAAAACCTGACTGGTGCTGATAGGAGTTTATTTGTAGTATTTATTGATCATACTTATAAATATTTGTACATTTTACTGCAGAAATTTATGCAAGATTGTTTAGGATGAGAGTGTTTTTTTCACAACAGTCCTGAATAAGCTATGGATACCTACATGATAATGTAGAGATTGACAATGATTTTATAAGATCAGTCAACATCTGCCGAATGTTAGTCTTTTTTTAAAAAAAAATGTGCCTTAACTAGCAGGATATTTTTAAATCAGCCATTTGTAAAGGATTTCAGAGCTATTTAAATACCAGGTACTAATTGTTGACAACTTTCTTTAATATTTAATGCCCAATTAATAATACCGGCTAAGGCTGGTTAACAGAAAGTAAAATAGTGTGGAATCATAGACTTTTTTATCATTTATTATAACCCTTTTCTTGGTTATTGGTGCAAAATATTCATCACCCTACAGATTTTACTATTGGTGTTGACCGTGACCTGACTATGACTGGTTTGTTTCCCACTTCCTCCTTTTTTCTTCTCCTTCTTGTCCCTCTCCCCAGAGTTTTAGATTTTTATTTATTTGATTAGGCATAAAGATGATTAGGTTACTGAATAGTACTGGGCTGAGAGGGCCTAGGCTGTGCTGGGCGAGAATGGAAGAAACTTGCTAGAAGACTTATAGTCCTAGGTGAACTCTGTAATGTCCTTAGCCAATCTTTTTAGTGACTGTTGTGGATGTCATTTCCAAGATGGCTCAGTTTTTTAGAAAATCATTACTTTCTTTCAATCTAGGGGATATAGCAGTTACTGCCTAGAATATTTGAATGTTTAGGTGACCCTTTTATTGATACACTAATAAGTATCCTAACAAACAGGAAAATTGATAACTTCTCTTACAACTTCCATTTTCTGTGCCATTGCTATTGTCTCTTCTCATCTGTGTCTTTGGTGCTTCTAAAATTGATTGCAATATTAGGGATATGATACAAGGTGACCAACATAAATATCTATGTTTAATTTTTGTGGGTAAAGCATGAAATGATAAAGTTTTTTGGGCCAGGATTTTCTTTTTCTGATTGTGATTCCGTACTTTTAAGTCCATAAAGTTTATGAAAGGAAGATATAAGGGAAGAAAAATTTGGCATGTATTCTATTATAATTGAATTAAAATCAAAATCAAGTGCCCAATTTTAAAAGAATGGTTTTTACTTTAAAAAAAAAAAGCCTCTAGAGTACCATTCATAGCATGTGTTATGACAAAACAGTGCTCCTCTTTTTAAAGCATATTTTAATTTAGGATGACATATATTCATCTTCATTAGTACTATATTGAACTAAAACCATCACACCAACTTCATCGATTTATTATTTAATCAGGTTAGTAATGTCTACCATCCTTTGACTTAAATTTGTTTATATTGTTTTGCAAGTTACTCACAGATTTTGGTGGTTTCATTTGTGTCAGCGTTGTGTGTGTGTGTGTGTATGTATATACATATGTGTGGTTTTTTTTTCTCATATTTTCAACAGATTCTGAAGGGAGTGGTAATGGAAGTGAAGACCCCTCAAAGGACAGTGGAGAAGGTTCCTGTAGTGATTCTGAAGAAAATGTTTTAGAGGAAGAACTGAATGAAGACATTAAAGTAAAAGAAGAACAACTTAAAAATTCTGCAGAGGAAGAAATGCTGTCATCAGAAAAACAGTTAGTTAAAATTGAAAAGAAGGAAGAAGAAGAAAATGGAGAAAGACCTAGAAAGAAAAAGGAAAAAGAAAAGGAAAAAGAGAAGGAGAAAGAAAAAGAGAAAGAGAGAGAGAAGGAGAAAGAAAAAGCAACAGTATCTGATACTGTGGCTGTTTCTGCTGCTGCCCCCTCACCAGCCACGAGTCCTCCTGCTGTTCACACATCTCCTTCAGTCCCCACTACAACAACAGCTACAGAGGAACAAGTCAGTGAGCCAAAAAAGTGGAACCTTCGTCGAAATCGACCCCTTTTGGATTTTGTATCCATGGAAGAACTGAATGACATGGATGACTATGACAGTGAAGATGACAATGACTGGCGACCAACTGTAGTAAAGAGAAAGGGAAGATCTGCATCTCAGAAAGAAGGAAGTGATGGAGACAATGAGGATGATGAAGATGAGGGAAGTGGGAGTGATGAGGATGAGAATGATGAAGGCAATGATGAAGATCATAGCAGCCCTGCCAGTGAAGGGGGTTGCAAGAAAAAGAAGAGTAAAGTTCTTAGCAGAAACAGTGCTGATGATGAGGAACTGACCAATGATAGCCTGACATTATCTCAAAGCAAGAGTAATGAGGTAGATCAACCCAATTTTTATGATATCTGTCTGTCTGGGGAAAAGGGAGTTCTCTAAACCATTCTACTAATTATATTGAGTGGCTTCCTTGAAATCCTATTTATAGACATTGTGGGAGTGAATGAGCACCCTAACTTAGCACTTACTCATTTGACCAACCAACATTTATATTGAGTACCTACTGTTTGTCACCGTTCTCAAGGAATTCACAAGCATCGTTCTCAAGGAGCTCACAGTTTATATATTTAGAGGAATATTTTTATATCCATAGACTTGGGAAATGGTAGGGGTTTTCTTTCCCTATTCTATTCTCTCACCCCATTGTTCATAGGACTGCTGAGTGGTGCTAACTGGATTATAAGAAAGGTCACTTCTCTTTCAACTTAGTTATAGTCATATCCACATGGAAGGTGAGCCTTTTAGAATACTTTAGAGTAGGGCAACAAACAGCTTAATGATGGTCTCAGACTTTTAGAGATTCATTTTCAAGGTTAATTACTTCACCAATTGTAGCACCATCATCTGAATAGTCACCAAATCTTTGCTTTAGATGCATTGGAGTAAGTGCAACTAAATGCTTACATGTATTTAGTAAATAAGTTCTCTCCACAAAGAAATGAAAACAAACATTTCTATCATAAAACAAACATTTCTGTCATAAAACTACAGTAATGACTCAGTTCTTCCACTTGAAGTTCTGCTACTGAAAGTTAGGTTTATCCATTGGGCCCGAGATGCAACATTCAAGACTCTTCAGCCAAACACATCTGTGTCTCTTTGTCTGTGTGTTTATGTATTTGTTCTTTTTCAAAAGAAAGATTGAGTTGTCTTCTCACATGTAGATATATCTGTTACATCACATGTAGAACTAGAATAATTAAGTCTGTCATTTTGTTAGCATGTTTATAGTCATGAATAATTAAGTGTCATTTTGTTAGCATGTTTACAGTCATGAAAATTCACTTTTTCAAGCACTTATTTTTTTTTCTTCATACTATTGCAATAGATTAAACTGGTAGAAAATTTTTCCTTTTATGCTTTATTTGTTTTTTTACATTTCTTCTGCTTACATATTTTATATAGTGGTGATTATCCATCTTAACTAAGTTTTATGTAAAAATTTGGCAATTTTCTTAAATAATATACAGCAGTCTATGAGAGGTTATATGTTAGTAGAGATGAAACAACAGTTTATATTTTAGATTATAAACATTTTTTTAACTTCCAGTTGGCCCACTTTCGTATGAAGAGTGTTGCTTGCCTCTATTGCTCTCCTAATTCTTATCTTTAGGTAAAAGAAAATGTCATTTGGAACATAATATAGTATTTATAATGATATAGTACAGGCAATTCCATATTCTCAATGCCAATTTATGGAGATAGAACTATGGAAAGTCCACTTGTTCCTATTTGATTTTTAGGCATGTATCCAGTTTATTTTATAGCGCTTAGGATTACATCTGTATTTACTGAATAATTTTACCTTTGGCAGCATCACTTCCTTACTTTTTATTTTTATTAGTCTGACATTTTAATTTTGCTTTATTAGTCTGACATTCACAAAGTAGGCTGGCTAATGATAGAGCCAGCGTGGATTAGATTTATGCTAAGGTATGGGGAACACCTGCATATGTTTAGAAAATTTCCACATAAAATCTGTACATTATCCATTTGTTCATAATCTGTAATACACAATGTATTGCTTAAGAGGCTGTAGACTATTTTTATGATGCATTTACAGGCCATATGCGCTTTTTAGTTTTTCCTATCAGAAGAGACTTTAGTAAATAATGGGGTTTGATATATTTAGATTAACAGTCCCAAAGGAATGAGATTCCAGAGCATTTCTTGGAAAAGTGCCTTCTTTCTTCTTAATTAGCTAAATTAATTCCTCTTCTGTTATTTTATGTTAATTTTTCTCTTGCTCTTCCCTATGCAGAAATGTTGAAGAATTTACAGGATGTTAATTTTCCCTGAATACTATTATAACTGAAAGCCTGATAACTGTTTTCCCATCCAACTCTATTGAAATTATTCAATATTTTTTATTGTAGTTCTATTTAAATGTTACTCAAATTAGGTATTAAATTTTAATAAAAAACTAATCCATTTGACAAATTAGATATTAAATTAAAAAAATGAAATCAATTGAGATTATTGTCTTATGTTTTTACATTTCCTATTCATATGATCTTAGCTTTGTAAAAAGAGGACTAAAAGTAGTCCTTGTTGCCCTAGAGCTAATGGTTGTATCTTCCTGGCTATTTTAGGTAGTTGTATCTTGCCAAGGGTCCATTAGTCAATTTGTATATATTTGATTATATTTGAAGTATTATATTTCTCTGCTTTTCCTTTAAGTTTTCAAATACTATTTTGTACTAGAGATAGGTAAAATGTGGCTTAAGCAGTATATAATAGAATTATATTTAGTTTATAAGCAGGAACATTTTTTTTCTTGGCTGCTATGTCAGGTACTTTGTAGGGAAAAGATGTTAGATGTCATGTAAATGATGCCCTGAAACTTTCATAATTTTGAAGTTTCTTAGGAGAATTTGATTTTTTTCTTTTTTTTTGAGCAGGGGCCTTTTATAACTATTGGCTCTTAATTTTCTTAACATACCTATCTATGCCATAGACCTTAAAAATACTCTAAAGCAATTGTCCTCAAACATTGTGGTCTCAGGACATCTTTACACTTTTAAAAATTATTAAGGATCCAGCCCTGGCCAGGTGGCTCAGTTGGTTGGAGCATTGTCCCATGCACCAGAAAGGTTGCAGGTTCAATTCCTATTCAGGGCACATACCCAGGTTGCAGGTTTAATCCCCATTTGGGACATGTATGGGAGGCAGCCAATCCATGTTTCTTTTTCTGTCTCTTAATCTCTCTCAAAATCAATAAACATATCTTCAAGTGGGGTTTAAAGAAATTATTGAGAGATCCCAGTTATTTATGTAGGCTATATATCAATATTTACCCTTCAAATTAAAACTCTGAAACTTCAAAAAAGATATATGGAGGCACATAAGTTGTCAGATCAATAATGCCATCCCATGTCATGCAGCTTGTGAAGAACTTATACCCATGGTAGAGAGTGAAAAAGGCAAATAACCTTGTATTATGAAAATAGCCTTTACTTTGTAGACCTCCCTAAAGGAGAGTTCTCAGACCACATCTTAAGAACTACTGTTCTAGAATTGGGCAACTTTTGCATTTGGACACTTGCCTTTGTCAATAGTATTATGGCATTTTTGAATTTGGCACATTATGAACAATCCCCTAAGAATGTGGTTATGTGTCTTTTCAAACTTATCTTCAAGCTTTGAGATTCACTAAGGTTATCTTACCTTTTAGTTTCCTGAAGTAGATTTTTTTGGGGAGGGCTGTGTATTATTTTCAGAGACTGGTTCTCATTTTTCAGGACTTTAAAACTAGAGCTTTGAATTAATATATAACAAAAAGTCATTACAATAGAAATTTTTAGATAGAAGTTTTTTTTTTCTTTTAAATAAAAGACTCAGTTATATTAAACGGATATCAGTGTCTTGCCTTGTGAAGAAATGGCAATTTTCATCTGATTTGCTAATTAAAATGTGCAGATTTGGCTGAAATTTATAAATAGCCACTGTGTTTAGGGCTTCTTACTAATCAATTGCCTTTTTACATATTTCAAAATAAAACAAATTTTTCTAAGTCCCCCAAAAATCAATTTATAACATTGTACAAAAATTACTTGAGATTCTTAAGAATTTAACCTCTAAAAGCATAGAGGAAGAACTATGGGTCCAACTTCTTGCTATACTACTTTTTTTCTCTTCTGCAGGTCAATAGATTTCTTTAATTCTGGTTTTACATGGAGTGTGCTGGAATTTCCTTCTGTTAAAAACACACTTCACTTAGAATTTACCCTGTTGTGTACATTATTTATAATCATCTGTGGCATACACACATAAATGAGCACTAAACATATTTTAGAGCCTTGAGACATGAGACTGTTGGCCAGTAATATAATTTTTGGTGTATATTTTAAGTCCCCAGGGAAAAATGAGATTATTTACTATAATTAATTTACTATAGTATCCCATTTATTCTTACCATCACCCATAGATTCCTTTAAGTTATTCTATAATATTAAAGTGATGCTTAAACCCATGTTTGATCTATTGAAGACACTTGGAGCGTAATTTTTTAAGAGAATGTGGTGTTTAGGTTTTCCCACTGAAGCATAGCCTGTCAGCCATTGTATCGGGTAGTATTACATTTCTAGTAAGAATTTCTAATGATGGGGAGCAGAGGGCCAGAGACACCTGTTAAATTTGTTTTCTTGGCCTCTAAATGATAATATGTATAGAAGTTGGTGCAATATAATTTAGCTATTTAGACTTTTTTTGAGCAAAATAGAAAAATTGGTAAATAATGGAATTAGACCTACCAGTTGATGTCAATTTTTCTGATGCTTAGAAATTTACTTGTTTCCCACATGGATAAACCCTTTTTTGAAGGGCTGATTTGTGGTAATTCCACCAGAGAAATACTGTCAGAGCCCATAAACACAAGTATCATACCTCTTAGACATCAAACTCTGGTTGTTAGGTCTTTTCCTAGTCTGCGAAAAAGTTACAGTAACTATGTTCATTGAGGCTCACAACTTTTTGGGGGGGGGGTTCCAAGGAAGATTCTCAGTGTAATAAATGGTCAGCTCATGTTTCAAGGTGCAATAGCAATTAAATGAGAGATGAGAATGAAACCAGAGTACTTGACTCTTAAGTCAAATGCTGTTACATTGAAACATGGCTAATGGGATGAAAATCTGGGCAGAATTTTTTTTTTTTTTGTTTTTTGCTCACTGTACCAAAGTATTGTAAAACATGTTTTCTTTTTAGGAAGTTTTTACCTTAATTTGCTTGCCATGTACTTTGCTTTTATAACAAAAGGAAGCAAAGTACAAAATTTAAAGCACTAAAGTTCTCAAGAGAAATGTCATACCTCCTTGTTGACTTTTGCATTCATTTCTGATTTATTTTACAGATCAACTGAACGTTTAGATGTATTAAACAGAAATGTATTGAAAGTGTCACTGTGACATTCAGGTGCCATTCAAATGTCATAAATTGCTATTCTTACCTTGCAATTTGGTCAGTTTAAAAGAATATAAAAATATAAAAAAATACAAAATAGTATGTTTAGTGAATATATAATATGGAACTAATTTATTACTTTTATTTCTGAATATGGTTAGGTTCTTAAATGAAAATATGTAGACTCAAGTGCCATCTTTTTTTTATATGTAATACAAAGACCAATCTGTTAAATATGACAAAAATCATCATTTTGTTAACTTATCCTTTAAAGTTTAAATCCATAATGCAGAAGGTTTAAATTAAAAGAAGCAAACTCTTCCCTTTCTTAAAATTTTATCTTTTTATACTTATCTATTACATCTTTCTTCCTCCTATATTACAGTTAGCTTGGTATCTTTATTACCAGTTTACACTAGATAGTTCTTGACATAAACCCAGTAGGTGCTCTGATTTCTAGCAACCAGTCACCCTGGATCCCTTTTTAGATGGTTTTCTGTGTCTGAACACACATACACCTAGGTAGGTGCTCATGTATCTATCATCCAGTCAGTGGATGACCCTGGAACTTCTGAATTCCCCTTACACACTTGAGGATTATAGAGTCTGTAACTATGCCACCACATACATAGTTGCTTATATGTTACTTGAATTGATTTATTCTTGTTTAATATATGTGTGTCTTGTCTTCTCTAGGTGGGATCCTAAGTTTCCAAAGAATAGGAGCCTAATGTTTTATACCTTTTAAACCAATGCATAGGATTAATGATTATTTATGGATTAATTTTTCCTTTCCCCTAGTTTAAAAGTTTAGACTGTAATTCACAATGGCAAAGCAGATGTAGAGTGGTTCGTTGCGTGTTTGCTTTGTCATTTTCTAGAGGAGAGGGTATGTGGGACTTGCAGAGAAGTGAAAATTAGAGGGCTCTTGTAGGGTCCTTGACAAAGAGGCGAACTTCTCAAATGTAGCATACTCTGAAATTACTAGAAGGACACAGAATGCAGCATAATTTTGAAAGTGCATAAAATCATTTAAAGTGAGAATTTTATTTGTTAAAATTACCTTTTAACTTAAATATGTGATTTTCTGATATATTTTAATATTAGGACTCGCTGATTCTTGAGAAGAGTCAAAACTGGAGTTCTCAAAAAATGGACCATATTCTGATTTGCTGTGTTTGTCTTGGAGATAACAGTGAAGATGCTGATGAAATAATTCAGTGTGACAATTGTGGCATTACAGTCCATGAAGGTAATTTTGCTTTGTTTTTTTTCTCCTTTCAGAAATGGCTAATTGAAACTGTGCTATAAAAGTAAAATCAACTCCTTTATATTTGTACCATTCTAAGATTGTTCTATAATGTTTTCTTTTTAAATTATTATTGTGTATGCTGTTACAGGTGTTCCCACTTTTCTCCCCTTCCCCTCCCTCATGCAGCCCTACCTTCTTCCCTCCCCAAGGCAGTCCCCACATTGTGGTCCGTGTGCTTGGACTGGGCATAAATGCTCTTTGGTTAATCCCTTCACCATCTTTCATCCTATCCTCACTTTTCAGCAGCTATTAGTGTGTTCTATGTACCGACCTTCTGTTACTATCTTGTATGCTAGTTTATGTGCATCAGATTCCACATGTTAAGTGGGATCATGTGGTATTTTTCTTTTTGCTGACTTACTTAATTCATTTAGCACAACTTTCTTCAGGTTCATCCGTGCTGTTGCGAAATGCAAGTTTTCTTGTTTTTTACTGCTGTGCAGTATTGCATTATGTAAATAAATGTACCACAGCTTTTTTTATCCACTCATCTGTTGATGGGCACTAGGGCTGTTTACAGATCTTGGCTATTGTAAGTAGCACTGCTATAAACATAGGGGTGCATAAACTTTTTGTATTGGTATTTTGGGATCCTTGGGGTATAGTCCCAGAAGTGGAATTGCTGGGTCAAAAGGAAGTTCCATCTTTAATTTTTAAAGGATTCTCCGTATTGTATTCCACAATGGCTGCATAAGTCTGCATTCCCACCAATAGTGCGCTGATATTTCGATTGGTGTAAGACATACTGAGTCCTTAAAGTATGATGGGTGTTATTTTTTCAGATTATGTTAACTTTAAATGTGTTTTTTTCAATTTTAATTTAATCATTGGGGTGATATTGGTTACTATGATTACATAAGCTTCAAGTGTATAATATTATAATATGTCATCTGTATATTGTGTGCTCATCATTCAAAGTTTAGTCTCCTTCTGTCACCATATGTTTGAACTTCTTTACCTTCTACAACCCTCCCCCTACTCTGAATGTGTTTTTAAATAATTAAAATAGAAATCTTATTATGTGGAAGCCACAGTATTTCTTTGATGGTCAGTGTTATATTTTTTTCTTCATGGCATTATTTATTTCTAGTTTTTAAATGAAATTTAGATGTAGAAAAAGTCTAATATGTTAGTCTAGTAGAATGCATTACAGTATTTAAAAAGTTACCTTGTAAGTCTAGTGATGATATACACTTCTTTCATAGTTATTTTAAATTTTGAACTTGAAAGGAGAATATATAGAGGTCATTTTTTTAAAATCTGAAATAGGAGTCGCTGTAACATATTGAAAGTACTTTTCCTGATTATAATTTTCAAACTTTTTTTCATTTTTTACTTAAAATTTTTATTTTGATATAATTTCTGACTTACAGAAAAGTTATGAGTAGTACAAAGAAGTCCCATTTTTTTTTAATTCAGCTATCACAGATGGTAACGTTTTGCTAAACTTGTTTTGTTTACTCATTCATGTAAAAGTTTTTTTTCTGACCTCCATGAGAGTAAACTGTAAATATAATGCCCCCTCTACCCCTGGATACCTGTATGTATTTCTTAAGAAAAAGGGCATTTTCTTATATATTGGTAACCACATAATTATCAAAGTCAGCAAATTAGCACTGATAGAATACTATTATCCAATCTACCCACTGTATTCACATTTTTTACCTATCATACCAATAATGTCAATTCTAGCAAAATAAAATCTAGAACCATTGATTGCATTCACCTTGCATCTAGAAAATATCCTGAGCCTTTGTGTTTCATGCATTAGTATTTTTGAAGAATACTTGCCAATTATTTTATAGAATGTCTTTAACATGTTTTTTAAATGTTTTTTCATCATCAGATTCAGATTATGTGCTTTAGGCAGGAATATCACAGAAGTTTCATTGTATTCCCAATGCATCATATTAGAAACCATATAATGTTTATTTGTCCAGTTGCTGGTGATGTTACGTTGATCACTTGGTTGAGAAGGTGTCTTCAAGGTTACTCTGTGGTAACATTTTTTTTTCTATCAGTTACTGTATTTAGCCATGTATAATGCGCACCCAGGTTTTTGGCCCAAGCTTTCAGGAAAAAAAATCTTTTATTTTAATTTTCAATTCAATTATTTATTTATTTATATTTAGAAACAAAACCAATTATATCCCAGGGTATTTTTTTTGTGTACAGGTATTGTTATTGCTTTCTAGAATTACACTTTTAATGCATAAGCATAAATAAAAGAATTAAAAACATTTATATAGATATGGAATTAGTACTACTCATGTATAATGTGCATCCTTATTTTCCCTCAAGAATTTGGGCAAAAAGTGCGCATTATACATAGCAAAATATGCTAACCTTTTTCCTCTTTCAAAAACATTTTATTGATTGATTTTAGAGAGAGGAAGGGAGAGAGAGAGCTATCAATTTGTTGTTTCACTTATTTATGCATTTATTAGTTGATTCTTTTATGTGCCCTGCCAGGGATTGAACCCACAACCTTAGTGTATTGGTACAATGCTTTGACCAACAGAGCTACATGGCCAGGACAGTTAATTTTTTTCTATCACGGCCATGACTTCCACAACACAGCGTTTCTGTGGCCCTGCCTTTGCCTGCCTTTCTGGTGTTACAGTACTCCTCGCCAGTAGTTCTGAGAGTCTGCTGGGCTTGTGGGACCTTGGGGACCTGTGGGGCCTGGGCTGTTTAACCCATCCTTTTGCCTTCGTATGAAATTGGCCTGGCTTGTCATTAAGGCTTACTGTGGGAATGTCTCCTCTTTCTATTATTCATTCATTTATTTTTTTCAGTAATGTTTGTTGAGTACCTTCCATGTACTAGGCATTCTGTAGGTTTCACACATGTAAAATAAATAGAATATAGAAAATGCTGACTTCATGGAGCTTAATGTTTAGGTAAGAAAGACAGGCAATGGAAAAATGAAATAATAAATAAATATATATCAAATATATTTGGACAATGGAGAAAAATAAACCGGATGAGGATTAGTGGGAATGCTATGGGTGTGGGTGGTTGAGTGGATAGGTAGAAGTTTGAATTTATAAAAAGTGATAAAACTGTCTGATAAGGTGATATTTGAGCAGTTGACCTGAAGGGTTTAAGGGAGAAGCCATATGAACATTTGGGGAAAGAGCAGTCTGGGAAGAGGGGGTAGTGAGTGTAAGGATCTTGGAATAGGAACATACTTGGAGTGTTTGTGTAATGGCACAGAGACTGGAACTGAATGAGTGAGCTGCTTTGTGATGGAACAGACTGGGCCAAACCATGTGAAGCCTTGCAGGTTAATAGTACTGATTTTAGATTTTACTGTGATATGGTTATAGGAAGACATACAAGAGTTTTGATCAGAGCACTAATCCGATTTGACATATTTTGGAAGGATCACTCTACTGGGTTGAGACTAGACTTAAGGAGTCTACTAGGTCTCAGGTGGAATTTAGGGAGATGGTTTAGGGAGACCATTGCAGTGATCCAAGAGAGGAATAGATTTTGAGGTAGATAGGACAAGTTTGGTTTTAAACTCTCTGGGTGTAGTAAGATGTTAGGACTAGAGATATAATTTGGGGACTTACAGACTGCAGATGAGCCACTGAAGAAAAAGGCACATCACTCCAGGTTGGTAGGTGGCAGGTTTAATAAGCAGAGGAACTTAGGAAACTTACTGTGGGCAGACACAAGACAAGTAGTTTTCTGCACCCGCTAGTAAGAATCTTAAAAGTTTACATAGCAGCCTTGCCCTGGCCAGTATGGCTCTGTTGGAGCTGAGTACCATACGTAGACCAAAGGGTTGCGGGTTTGATTCCTAGTTAAGTTAGGGCACATACCCAGGTTGCCAGTTCGGGGTGTATGTGAGAAGGCAGCCAGTCAATGATGTTTCTCTCTCACATTGATGTCTCTCTCTGTCCCCCCAGTCCCTTCTAGAAGCAATGAAAAGATGTCCTTGAATGAGGATAAAAAAAATTTACACTCAGGCCCTAACTGGGGTCAGTCATTTACACAGGAGGCCTTAACAGGGTCCAGTCAGTACCAAGTCCAGATAATCAGCATGTTTCTATCTCAAGTCTGTATATTCAGGCAGGTTCTAGTACAGGGAAATGTACAGTCCCATGTATAGGGGTGGGAGTGGGGAGCCTTCAGTTGCCCAGGTCCAGCTGCTGGGTTCACTGGTGATGGTGATAACCTTCCCCAACAGGCCATTGCATTTTATTTTGTTACTTGCTATACATTTGCTTTGTCATTTTAAAATAGGTTTTACTTGTCTTTTTCTCATTGACTATCCTTTGTCTGCTCTTTGTGTTACAGTTATTTTCCATCCTTACAAATGTTTTTCTGCCCTGTCCTGTACCTTTTCACTTTGTGGTATTTTTCACTGTTTAGAATGGTCTTTTTTATGCACATTTGTGGATTTTTCTTTACTCTTTTATAAGTCCTTAAATGGATTTTCATGTGAAATTAATTGAGAAAAAGGGAAATTTTCTAAAGCATAGTAGGAAGCTAGTGTTACTAAAGTTTTTTTGCTTATTGAAAAGTCAGGTGCCTAAATGACAGGTTTCCATATTATAATCCAACCATGCAACTTTCCTTTAAACATCTCCTGGTTAAACATGAACTTGAATGCTTTATTTTAGAGAGAAACTATTTGCCCATCATAATATAATACATGAACATTAAATAAATTGTGGGAAATAGAGAACAGAGACAAAAAAAAAACAAAACAACATTTCTAATAGTCCTCGAATCTAGACAACCCTAGTTAGTGTCTTGGTGTATTTCCTTTATCATTTTTTCTCCTCCTTTTTAAACATACCTCTTAAGTAATTATAATTGGGAGACTTTAAAGTTGAGGTTCTGCTAAAAGATAGTACTCCAAATGTATTTTTAAATGCATGCTTGTCTAATTAGTTTTCAGAGGACTCACCTCATCTAAATATAGACAAATCTCTTTTCTTTTTGAAATGGAAGGGTTCCAAACTGTCACTTAGTATAAACACCTTTGTGACAAGGTCTTGTAACTGACTTGTAATACTAGGGTACCCCTGACTGGGATGTCAGTTTTCATGATACACTGATTGTACCGTGTCTGAAGAAAAATGTCAGGTGTGTGTCATAGTACAAGACAGAGAATTAGGTAGTGCACTTGCCAGCAATTACCCTTAAATTTGGTTGTTGTGCATTAAATCAGATCAGGTCTACTAAGAGATATTTTCCGCCAGTTTGTTTTATTTTTCATTCTGCTATTAGTCTAGTCCTACACCATTTTTATTTCTTAATGTATGCAAAAATATATCTGCATGAGTGTTTACTGGGTAGTAAAAGTTCAAGTCATAACCATTTGGACTTGCAAGTGAAAAAGGCACTTTGGTTCTTTTGTGCTTTAGGGTATATTTCTGACAGGTATCATGTATAAGGTCTTTTCTAATAAATAACATTACTTTAAAACCTTTTAGTGGAGATTATAATCAGAGGTTTAGTGTAATCACAGGATACTATTTTAAATGACTCAAGTGTTTTAAGTTTTTTAATGGCAGCTTTTGTGTTCCTATTTTTTTCTTTCTATACTGAGAGATCATTAGGATAGATATAATTAAGTACATATTGCAGATTAGGTAATTCAGCCTCAGAGATGCAGTTTGTCCAGATACATAGCTAGAAGGTAGAAGACTGTAGGTCTTTTGGTCCCTTGTGACAAGTTGAATGGGGAAAATTTCCACCTGTTTGAACTATCCATATCTTTGTGTAATTCAGAACAACTGTAAACATGTTTTATACTATTTTTCCTCAGCAATGATGGGTGTAGTTTGCATGTGTTACTTAAAGGTTGATCCTAATTAGCCGTAGAAACATTTCCTATGTTTACTCATTTGAAAACATGATTAATCTGTCTGAAATGGATTTTATGCCTATAAATGTTTTATTTTATGTTTACCCATTTTTTTAAAAAACCTTTTCCTTAATCACATTGAAGATGTACTTTTTGCATATTCTCTTTAGAGTTAGGTAAATGAGAGTAAACATTGTTTAGTGGTAGTCTAAATTCTGTTTGGTATGGAAGAAAGGGGGAAAAAATTTAAAAAAGGTATTTAGTCACTAATTAAAATAGATTAGACTTTTAAGTGCTATAAGTTTGGTCTGGAGCTGAATATACCCAACAGGTATGTCAAAGAAAGACGGGGAGAATGGCAGGTGGCAGGCAAGGAAAGAACTTTGTAAAGGCGAATACACAGTGTGGGCTCTTTATCAGGGGCAGTAGAACTGATGGAGGAATAGGAGCCCACTTGCTGGTTGTTCTTTGAGCTTGCGTGATACCAATCTTCCAGCTTACAAGTGGAAATTTCCAGGAGAGGCTCTCAGAAATCAATCCAGAGGTTGTTCCTAGGTTGTTAAATATCCGTGCAAATGTTTGCTCTGTGTGTAGTATATTCTTCAAAAAAAAAAATAAATAAATAAAACAGAATTGAAATGTTGCTTTATTCTAAAAAAAGTGACTGTGATTTACCTTGATTTTGGTGAATGAAAAGAATGAAATGCATAGCCCCTTCAGGGCTTCATTATTTGTGTGAATACAAATGAAAGAATTTGCTTCAAAGGGAACATTATTTTGGAAAGAAAATAGATTCTTTTTCCTTGTATTATTGTGTAATGTTTTGAGAAAGCAGGTTGACTGTTTTTTTGCTTTATGATTTTTCTTTAAATACAATATTTTGCTTTGGTGACAATGAATAATAACTGCTCCCAAGAAGGAAATTCTATTTCCTTTTAGTTATGTGATCTGTCAGTGATGAAGATGATGATTACCAACACAATTGAATGATGTTAAAGAAATTAATGAATTTTGATTACTTTGCTTATCTAGTACTCTGTAGTCTAGTTTATTTAAAGTCTTTGGTATTCTTTTATATGACTTTTACATTATCACTACTGTAAAGCCATTGAATAGTTTATATTGAAATTTTTGAGGCAGCTTATGTAAATCATAGCTGCAAACCAACTTTTAGTTTCTTGCCTACTAAGTTGTTTTAATTTTAGTCTGTATTGAATGGTAGTAATATATGAATAAAATGCTTACAGGTGAGTCCTGACCTATTAATGACATCTAGTAAATTAATGTTACTTAAAAATTATTTATGAGTTGTATGTTGTTCTTATTCTTTCTGAGTGATTTGTTTTACTTATTTATGTAGTTATTTATTTGCTTTAATTTGGGTATCTTCAGTGGTTGTAAGAAACTAAACTATCTCCAACAGTTTGGTTTCTTTTTGTCTGTGTAGTGCATAGCCATGTCACAAAAATCACAGGGCCTTCCAGTATGTAATGTACATGGGTATATAAACTAACCCAAGTGGTGAAACCTTTGAGAGGTGATAATTATTTATATATGTTTCTTATAGTGGTTTTTCTCAATGTCTTCATTTTATGGAAGGTTACTCTGGTGCCCCTTAGAATTTGTCACCAGGACTCCCTTGCTAGAATAAACCTGGTGAAAAGTGTCTTGGGATGGCTCACATTTGGCTCTCTGTAGAAGCGACATGTCTTGAGAGGTCATAAATGTGTCTTAGGAGATGAGACAAAATGCCCAGGCCTGAAGATGACAAGGTCATCCATCTGGACTAGAATTAAGTCATAATCTGTGGCACTACTGTACATGGAATACATTGTTTCTCTGATGGATGTTTTAACCCGAGGGCCATGTCTTCTTGTACAGAGGAAGAGAAATTGGATTATATAAAGTTGGTGTGTATCCAGCACCATTTAGGAAAAATAAAATTATTTAGGAGTCACTATTGTAGCCACCAGGGAAATTATATTTATTGTAACCCATCACTAGTAGAGCATAGTTTTTTATAGTCTGGGTGAAATTATCTCTCAGTTTTTCAGTTTCCCTTTATTGGATTCCAGGATTATCAGTATTTTGTTGATGCCCGTACATTTTCTTGGTATCTTTGTACTGAGGAAGACAAAGCTGAGTTTTAGGAATTTTAATGATGAGAACCTGATCTTACCAGGATGCCAACGGTGACATGCTGCCTGAATCTCCTGTTGGCTGACAGCTTCAAGCTTCGACACCCACCTACCTTCTTGAAGCTCAAAATCAGGGAAAATCTTTTTGATTTTTATGCAAATTTTAGACAGATTTGGAAACCCAAATAATAACTTTAAATATTATTTGTAATCCCAGACATGCACATTTGAGTTATAAGGAAACTTTTTGCTTTTGATAATTTGAAGGTAGTTGAAGAATAACATGAAGATAAAGAACAATGCTAAATAATGTTTATTTGGTATGTTCATGAGTTATCTTTAAACATTTTTATCACATTAACTAAATCCTATCAGAATACAGGTTATTACTGAATGAGAAGAGGAATGTTTTCATTCATTTCAGTTATGGGTACATTTTTACAGAAGATTGAATTATAAATGTTTAAAAAAAAAACACCTCATAGCTTGTTGGCTCATTTTTGAACAGAACTCAGCTTGTCCGACTCTAGTCTGAACTGTTCAAATGTTCTGTCGCCCTTCTTTTCCTTTAACTAATGTTTACTTTGCAATTACAGTTGTATGAGTTTGCATTCTAATCTGTCACCTGCAAAATTAGGTGAGAGACTTTTTTGTTTGTATGTTTGTTCTGCAAAGAAAGCTAAAAAAATTCTTACAAATCAATAGTTCCTAGACTCAGTTTGATTTTTTTTTAGTGAAAACTAATATTTATTTTTTAAATTAAAAAAAGTTTTAAAGAACTGTACATTTTTCCCCTCCTCTAGTGATTTTTCAGTAGGTCTAAAACTATTTAAAAAAAGTCATTTATTTTATTGCATATTTTATGGTAGGTAAGAAGTATTTTGCATAAAAAGATTTTATCTTTGTGTTTTGACATATTATTATTATAAACAATTTTTTAGAGTTTTTCTCTTCTGTTTCCTTTTTCCTTTTGTGATTTTATAAATTTAAATTTAGAAAATAAATTATTTAATCATACTTTTTTTTGTGTTTTAGGTTGCTATGGAGTTGATGGAGAGAGTGACTCTATTATGAGTTCAGCTTCTGAAAACTCCACTGAACCTTGGTTTTGTGATGCATGTAAATGTGGTGTGTCCCCCAGCTGTGAACTGTGTCCTAATCAGGATGGAATTTTCAAGGAGACAGATGCTGGAAGGTCGATGTCATAATTCAATTGCGTTAATATGCCTGCTTTATAATGTGTCTGCTTTTGATTACTCTATCTTTTACTCTGATTTTCTGAGTTACAACCTTTCTGTTGATGCTTTTTGTATTTTCTTGGCAGAGAGTAAATGCTAAAGATCAGAGTGGCAAGGAGGGAAGACCATTTATTAAGTACCTACATTTGTCTGTATACCCAGTATCCTAATTAATCCTAATATTAGCCCTATAGCGATACACGTTATAAAGTTCCTAATTTTATAGGTGTAGTACCTAAGGCTCAGGTTGTTTAACTAATTTCAATTTTCTCAAAACCACAAGCTAGTGAACAATCAAGTTTGAACCCATACCTTCATTGATTAATTTGATTTGATCGAATTTACAGAAAAAGAGGAAGGCGGGTGGAGAGAAAGACACACACGCACATCAGTTTATTGTTCCACTTATTTATGCATTCATTGGTTGATTCTTGTAATGTGCCCAGACTGGGTATCAAACCCTTAATCTTGCTGTATTGAGACTATACTCTAACCAACTGAGAGTTTCCCAGCCAGAACTGAACCCGTATCTTTTTGACTCCAAGAATATATTAGGGGACAGAACCCATATAGTGAATTAAAGGGGGAAGTTTAAATTAAATAATTTAGGAATCATTAGGCTATGATAAAAAGAAACTATGAGATATAAAGGAACTCCAAAACATTAGAAGGATAACCCCTGCTCCCAGGCTGGGGCTCAGACCTTGTTGGAGGAGGTGCAGTTGTAGCCTACCGGATGGCAGGGAAGTTTGCTGCTGTGCCTTGGCCGGACCTGACCTGTGGTTCTTGGCAAGTACAGATGGCTGTGCACAGGTTGCAGAGGGAGTCAGGGTCTTACCTGTGGTGCCTGTTGTGAAGGCCTCAGAAAAGTGATCTCCAGGCTGCGCCCCCAAGGTCGTTGGAGGACGATGCATGTGGTTGGGGCAGGGCTCTGGCAGATGTCCTCCTCTCGTCCTCTCTCCTTGCTGAGAAGCCCTGTCCTCTCGCAGTGTCCACCACCACTCTGAGGAAGCTTAACATCATGCTCACCGTAAAGCAGAAATGCTTGCTGTAGGGCTTCTATCCATTATTGCAGAGCAGGTATAGAAGGGTGGATTTGGAGCAGAGAGGCAGTAAATTAACTGGCACAAACACTTGTGTTCTTTCACTATTGTATTCACACTTATCTTTATCATCACATCTAAGCAGTTGTTACCAGAATAGTGTGATGTCGTTCCTGTTTTTTCTTAGGAGACTACCATCTGGGACGGATGACGGAGATGTAGGAGTAGTTCCTAACATGTTGTACTTTGTGGGTTACCAACCACACCGCCTCCACTCTCACCCCTCCTTACAAGGGGGGGGTGCTCAGTATTTTATTTTACAACATAAAGATATTTCAGTATTTTTATCAAACATGTTTAAGATTATAACAAGAACAAAACAACCTATACAAATTATCACCAACATTTCTCGTATTTTAGCACTGGAAAGGATAGGATGCATTCTGTTCCAAAATAAAGGATAGGATTTAAAATTTAACAAGTGTAAACTTTAGTAAGGTAAAAAAATATTTTTCTTATTTTTCTCATTTTTGCCTCAATTGGTACATAGGCCCTTGAGAAATGTTGCTGTCTAATATTGTTGGGATATGCTTTGCCATGAACTCTTAGCCGTGTGTGTGGATTTCAAGAAAAAATTGGCTAAACTTCTACCTCTTCTTCCTCATTTCTGATCCCCCCCCCAAAAAAAATATAACAAACAATTGGACGCATGATACGAATCTGTGGTCTATATCATAGACAGAGGCATTATTTTATGTTGGACTGACTTTGGCCTGGAATTAGGGAGTTTAGTATATAGCATTTCAAGTGTTTGCTTTAAAGGTGGACTGCCTATATTTAGATTTCTTAGTAACTCTGATTTTAGTCAGATGATTTAACCTCTTTATGCCTCAGTTTCCTTAGCCCTTTTGAGAAGATTAAATGAGATGATTCTTATAAAATAATTATACAGTTCCTGGCACATAAGGGTGCTCATTGAACGTCTCCTTAGTTCAGCTGCTGCCACCGCTGCTACCAGCGCTACTACTGGTCCTTTCTTTTTTAAGATTTAATTTATTTTTAGAGAGAGGAGAGGGGAGGGAGAAAGAGAGGGAGAGAAACATAGATGTGTGAGAGAGAGATCTCTCACATGCCCCGACCTGGGGACCTGGCCTGCAACCCAGGCAAGTGTCCTGAATGGGAATCCAGCCAGCTTTGGTTCGCAGGCCAGCGCTCAATCCACTGAGCCACACCAGCCAGGGCTAGTGCTTTCTTATTAAAAATACTATTCTACCTATTTAAGGTAATCATAGAGCACCAGCTGCATAAATTCTTTCTGGTAACTCTTTAGTTCTGAGAGTTAAAGTTTATGATGGTAAATTGTGGTGAGTAAATAAGTCAACTTTGAAAAACTGAGACCTTCACAGAGCTTCCTTTCCCGGAGGGGGTGGGTAACAATTTGAAAGTTTTATTGAAAACTTTAAAGTAGCCATCTCTTCATGCTACTTTAGCTATTTCCTCATGTCCACAATTAACAAAGCAATTTGTAAAGTTGCTTCAGAATGCAGAAAAGGGAGGCCTCTTTAACTACTTAGATTTACTGAGAAAGATTTGTATTGACTCCTGTGGACGTTGTGTGTGTGTGTGTATATTATTGTATTATATCATACTATATATATATATATATAATATAATATAATACACACATATCTCCCTTGATTGTGCAGTCTGGCAAAAGTTCTTTTATACTATTTGAACAGTTTATTTATGTTTGTGTATACACTCACCTATATGCGAGTGAAAATTACAGGTCTTGATAAAGTTTGAGGGATATAACACTAGCTTGATTCAAGGCAAAAAGCCCTCCAGAAAACAAGAAGATTTGACAAGACATTTAGTATTCTAGCTTCACATGGAAAACAGGGCAAGAGAAAGACATGGAAAGGAAAAAAAGTTTTGAAATTGAACTCTATCACATGGGCTAACAATATTTATTCCCCTGTTTCTGATGCTGGCCACCAGTTCCACATATAAAATGATGTTCTTGAATGTGAGAAAGCCATCAGTATATTCTTGTCATTAAATTTTTATTTCATTTCTTAGCGTATTTTACCCTGTCCTAAGTGATGTAATAAACCTGATTATTGGCAATACCAGACAAACTCTAATATCTAGAAACAGCGTGTTAGGCAATGCTGGAAACACTCACATTCATTGTTAGACCTCCAAACTGCCTGTGTGTTACTCTGCTCTGAGCAGAAACTTCATAAGTGGTTACTGAATGAATAAATGAAAAACTGAAAATAACATACTGGACGTGAATTTGTTTTATATGTTGTAAAGGCACTACAAATTCAAGGCATTTGAGAATCAAATCTGATTGATTAATATTGTTCCTATTCTAAAATGAGTCTTTTGAGAAGTATCTTTCTCTTTAGTTTGCTTTATTAAAATATGTGAATTTAAAAGAATCTATTAATTTCTATACTAGAATAACAATTCTGACTCTCTGTTTTTTGGTGTATTTATGTGATGCTTGTTTTCTGCTCCTTTCCCCAATCAACATCTGCCATCATAGCGCCAAGCAAAGTGGATGGTAAAGTAACAAGGAAGATTATTCCTTCTTGAATTCTCGATTTATCTTAATTACAAAGTTCTAAAGTATGTGCAGCTAAACAAATGAACTAAATGCTATTTACAACAGGTATTAATAAGGACCAACATTGTTTCAGCTTTTTGAATGCATTTTAATAAAGACTAACGTTGCCATCTTCTCATGAGTGGTTGGGGAAAATGATACACTTGTGTGCCAGTCATACTGAAATGGCAGTTTAAATCTGTAGTACTTTGTGGGCCTTGTACAGAAACATATTAGGAAGGTCAGTATGAAGCAAGCAGCCAGCTGTTGGGTTTATCAAAGATAAACTCCTGCAGAGTGCATCGGCACTTAATACACCAGTGGAGCATGAAAAAACTGAGCAAATTAAATTGAGAAAGCTGCTTGTTGAAGATGTGTATCTTTATATTGAACTCCACAGGATGCATTTGGGAGGCTGGATTAAAACATTTTATCAAGGAAAAAATCTCAAAACCTTGGATTTTCTTCCAATAAAAAAGATAATTTAAAAAGATTTGTAACTATTTTACCTAGAACCTTTATAAGATGATTCTTAGTCTTACTTCTTTAAAACTCTTAGTGTATCACAAAACAGAACCATGTAGCAATCATAGCCTGTTAAGCTGTGATAAAGCAGAAATTGTTAATATATTCACAAGGTAAGAGAGATTTGCCATCTCATTTTTACCCTTTCTTACAGAAGGGATATAGATCTGTTTAAATTTCAAAATCCAGTGATTCATATTTTGTTTGGTTGATAGCAAACAGAAATGGAGCCTAATATATTAAAGAAGGTTCAGAGCACTTAAAAAAAAGAATTAGAATCCACTTCCATTTATCTCTTTGAGCGTGCTGAGACTTTGAGCATTCTTTGTTTACTGTTGCAGCATCATTCAGACCTTAGCAAATTTGTATGTGGGGAATGTAAGATGTAGGTTGTAGGTTGCATGGTGAAGAGATGCGTGAATGAAATATGACTTCTTTATATTATTATAACTGTTCTGTACAGTTTTTTAGCAGTCAGTTTTAACCTGGGAAGAAAGTCAAGATGCATATCAAATATTGTTTTAAAATATGTCCTTAAGTATTATCCAACAGCTTTCAGAAAAAAATGTAACAGCTATTTTACCTAATTACTACAGAGTAACTTCACAGTATTAAATTAAGATCTTTAATTTTCAAAGTACTTAAAATAATGAACATGATTACTTTTTCTTGCATATGGAAATGATGTTTTGTTCCATGTGAATAATGGTTTTGTGCAAATATTTAAGAATACAGATAAGTACAAAGTGCAGTGAATTCTAAGTAAGAGGAAATTATAGCTGTTAACTCTTAGCTTTGGCTAAGCAGCTGGAAAAGTAGTGCTTGTTGTCTCTTTTTTCTATAAATAAAGGATATTCTATACATGTTCCATATTCTTCAGGTGTATATCTGAAATTTTGAAATCTGACCATAGAACTCTTTCAGTAGTTATTGGAGATGGTATACATTTTATGTCTATTTTCCATGTGGACATTTTATAAAAGGGTTTGATGGCAAATGTTTATGTTCTCTCCTTATAGATGGGTTCACATTGTTTGTGCCCTGTACGTTCCTGGAGTAGCGTTTGGAGATATTGACAAATTACGACCAGTAACACTAACTGAAATGAACTACTCCAAGTATGGTGCCAAGGTGAGACAAAGTGTTTTTGATTGCCTAGAAATGTTTTTACTTATTAATTTGCATGACTTTTTACTAATATTGTTGACTACAGAGATGATTGTTAGTAATCATGCTATTTGTATAGTAGTAAGCATTAAGTCATTTATCATTTATAGTAATTTTCTCAGAAAGCCAAAAATGCATAAATTCTCCCATGTATTTGTAATTTAGAATAACTGGTGGGGGTAAAATGGTAATTGATACCACTGCTATTTCCCTTGCATTTAACATACTGTCTGGTATATACTGAGTTCTCAGAACAAATCTTTATTTTTAGTTAGTTGGATCAAGTTGAAAACGTAATTTCTGACTTTACTTTTGAAGTGGAATTTGTCAATTGTGACAAAGAGTACTGGAAGCACTTACTTTACTCAGGTTTCGAAGACCGGTTTTATCACTATGACTACATAACCTGCTGAGTAAATGATTCTCAGCCTTGATTGTTTATAAATTAATTTTTATCGACTGACCTTTAGGATTATAAATGGTAAAAATACCCACTTATTAATTTAAACTCTGGTGTACAATTACTACGAACATTCTGGAATGCTAGAACTAATTGGGTACTAATATGTTCTCTTTTCATTACTGCTTCGTGGGAAATTGGGAAGGAAGACTCGAATAGTATCAGAAACATGTTAAAGATGAAGTGGAGAATTTATAGATTGTTGGAAATTTTTGACATTGAAAATTTAGAAATCTGACAGTTTCTGTAATTATATTCAGAGTATCTTCCTTGGGCTCTAACCACCCCCTGGCCCCATCCCCTTCCCCCCCACCCCACACACACACTCAGGTAAGTCTGTGCTTTAGTTTGGATAATTTTTGTTCAACTATCTGCAGCTTCCCCCTCCAGAATTAGCTAAAGCCCCCAGGGAGAAAAGCAGGTCCAAGCACTGAATTTACTTTCCTGGTCCTCAGGTAATTCTACACTATCTTGTTACCTCTTGAATGCCTTTAAGCTATAGTTTAAAAAAACCTGTTTGTCCACATTTTCTAGTTGAGCCACATTAATACAGGTTACCTAGTTCACCATTATTGGAAGTAGAAGTTATTACTTTTAATGGTAGCTCTGTAATATACAAGCACAGAGCTAGAAGGGACTAGCTTAAGTCATTTTTTTAGTAGGCTTACATTATTACCATAAATATAAATCTAGAAAAAAAAACAGTAACTAAATATTACTTTGTATAACTGAAGCCAGCAGTAACCTCTGGATTGAGGAGTCAACAAATGTCCAGTTGTGACCTGATTTTTTTCATTATCACTTGCTTTTATTTTGAAGAATTACTAGGAAATGGAGTAGAGAAGTATGCATTCTCTACCTCATCTGCAAAACCAAGCACAGCGCTGTGAATTAAAACAGGGACAGCTCTTCTGGGCCACGCTGTCCACCCGTTTCCTGACCCTGACCGCTTCTCCCTGGTGTTCTCGGTCACTGAGCTCCCTCGCATCTGAAATGATTCACGCAACTAAGGAATATTCTGTTTTCTCTGATAGGTTTTTCTACACTCTTGTAAGTCAGGAGATTTTTTTGTCAGGAAATTTTTCTTTGCATTCACTCTGAAATCCCTTGCTCACTTGTATCATATTAGATTATGCAGGGAACTATTCACCACAGTTTGGTTCTGTTCATAGTATCAACATCCTTTAAATAATTTAATCTCTCTTTTTCTTTCCTGCCCTCTCTCTCTATTCACTCTCTCTCTCCTTTTGGTATCATGTTTAGATTACTATTTGCTGGTATTTCATAGCACATGCCATTCTACTATTATTGGGAAAACGCCCTTAAGTAGGCAGTAGAGTATCAGGAGTTGGGAGTGTTTTCACATCAGCACCCAAAGCCCTGCTCCCGCTGTTTTCACTCACTGCTGACGTGTCCGTCTGGCGATGTCTTCCCACTAGGGAGACACTCGCTGTTACAGTATTTTAACAGTATTTCTAGTGCCGACTGAAACTTCCCCCCTTTATGTGTTTCCCTCTTACTTAATTTACTTAGAAACATTTACTAAATAGAACTTCCTTAATTGTCTATTGGCAGTCTTCCACGATTTAGCATGTTTTTCTTTTATGAAGATTCCTATACCAAAACAGTATATATTTTGAGACTATATTTTTTTCCTCTGTGTAGTTAAGAGAGTTAAAAGGATAAAAAAATAGATTTGGAGGGAATTTGGGATAATTTCAGCGGTTTCTACTTTCAGTTTTACAGTTTTTCCTTTTATATACAGAAATAATATAAATAATTGTCTGTATTAGGTATCACTACTAATTTCATCAAATTGTTTACTTAAGATTACTTTTAATTTTCTTGAAGATATTTTAAAAATGCATGATTTCTTTGCTTGTAATGCCTAGATCTTTTGGTGAATTTCCTTTGAGTTTTTATTTATTGTCATTCATTTTTCCAAGCAGTATTATATTGTTCCAATCAGTGTGGCTTAATGGTTAAAAGTATGGACTGTAAAGTAAGATTACCCTGGTTGGAAGACTGGTTCCCAATTATTTTTTGTGTTATTTTGAATAGATTTACTAACCTCTCTTTGCCTCAAATTTCTCATGTATAAAATGGGAATACTTAGAATATCTCATTCACATATCAGTGTGGAATATTATCAAATGATATTAATATACATAAAGTACTTAGAATAGTGCCTAACATATGATAAACCCTCAAATAATATCATCATTATTATTATGTCAGTGGAACTTTGGTTTATTTGAACTACATAATTACTTTTTTCATGTAAACTCTTGGCTTGTCCAGAGTTATTGTTTATATTAACATACTACTATTGGTTCACTGTGTGCATTTTGTGGATGCTTCGTTTGAGAATGCTATCTTCATCCTGGAAATATGTATACACTGAGCACTTCCCTGTTACTACATTGTAGGAATGTAGCTTCTGTGAAGACCCTCGTTTTGCTAGAACTGGAGTTTGCATTAGCTGTGATGCAGGGATGTGCAGGGCTTATTTCCACGTGACCTGCGCCCAGAAGGAAGGTCTGCTTTCAGAGGCAGCAGCAGAGGAGGTAGGTTTATTTAAACCTATAGTTGGCGAACATGAGACTTCTCATGACCCAGTCACATCCTACAACAGATATGCCTCATCAGTTAAACTTACAAGTTTATTCTTAAAGTCTTCGCCTAGATTGCTGGTCTAAAACTTCAAGAGTAAATAATATATCTGAGGTTTTCTCAGTTTTAAAGCAAGTTAGATATTTGAAAAACATGTTAAAATTTGGTAGTGAGATCTGATGGATGTGAAGTGAAACATAATCCAAAGTGTCTTAAAGCATTAAAATGTCAGCATACTTTATATGAGAATCAGAAATTGTATTTGGGTTATAATCTTGCTATTACTCTCTAAATAAAATCACTATTCTGTCTTCATAAGCTGCATTTCTATATCTTTACAATTTTTAATTCTATAATTTTTCTTCTAGGTATATCAGCTTTAGATTAAGCAATAAGTTGTTTTAAAAGTGTGTTTCAGAGACTCCCTAATATTATTTCAAGGGGTCTGTGAGGTTAAAGCTAGCTCCATGACAATATGAAAGTGGTGAATACTGTTTATATTCCTAATTCTCTCTTGAGCAACAAGGGTGATATCCAAAGATTATATAACATAACACTTTATGTGTTATATATGTTATATATAACAATACAATACTTTTTGAATGTGGAAACAGTTTTGAGAATCAAGCTATCTTTATGTCAACTATCTAGACATTAAACTGATTTACAAAAATGCAAAATGGTGCCATTCTTCTTTAAAAATTTTGTGTATATGTAAATTACTGTATTTTTCTTACATGATCAGAGATAGTTTAACACCACTTTGACTGGGTTCCACCCTGTTGGAAGGAGGAAAAAGAAGATTCAGATTAAGCTTTCCAGGACATGGTCTGGAAATTTCACACACCACATTGGCCAGAACTTATCACATGACTATGTCTGGCTGCCGGGAGGCTGGAGTGGAACGTTTCCAGCAGGGTAGCTGTGTATTCAGTGAAAACTCAGAGGGTTCTAATACTAAAGGGAAGAAAAGAGAAGAATAGCTATTAGAAAGTGGTGGTTTTTATAGTAGTTGATACTTGCTTAATGTACATGTTCCATTCTCTAAACAAGATTAATCCCTTGGTCACGTTAACCTTAGAATTAGGATTTATTGTCCCTCAATCCAAAATTAACTGATTAAAACAAACAAACAAATAAGACAACAACAACAACAAAGCATTACTTGGGCTATTTATTGCCTTTGAAACCAAAAATGACTGACTGGTCTTCCTAAGTCAAGCTTTGGCCTAATGTCTAACTTACCATGCAAGTGTGAATTCTACCTGATAACTCAATTTTGGCCTTTCCTACTTTAAAACAATGAGTAATATTTCAGATCTGGCCATTTGATTGGGCTTCAATATACTCTTTATTTCCATTTAGTATTTTCCGTCACCAAGATTTAGAGCGTGTCATTGAGAAAGCGGCTGCGTGTATGTGTGAACGCAATCTCCTGTCTACATTTTTGTATTTTATTTTTATAGCCACATGTAGTTGTTATTAAACCTGTTTTACTAATGAGTTATCAGAGGCCCAGAGATGTTTAGCAACTTGTCCGGAGCTGTAAAACCAGTAAATTGTGGAGCCAAGCTTTGTATCCAGGGTTTTATATTTCCAAATTCTGTGATCTTACCCACAGTGCTATGCTGTTGAGATCTGTGGGTATCACGCTACAGAACTGCGTCATGTATTTGTTTTAATGTTAAGGACAATTTAGATTCTTTTAAAATTATTATTTCTCTTTCTGTCCTTTTTCATTCGTTTCTGTGTGTGTCATTTTTTCTCTTTGGGTTGTAAAACCCCACTTTACTAAGAGATTCCTTTACTATAACAAACAAAAACTTTATGGGTGGTTATCTTTGTTTCTCATCTGTGAGATTACCTGTCATTTTGTTAGCAGTCTACATTGTAGATTACTATTTTAGGCTCTCTATTTTTTAAGAATTTCTATTTTTGATAAATGTCTTCTTTTCATCTTTTTTTATGCCCAACTCTTTATGAATAAAAAAATGTACCCATTGGGCTAGTACCATGAAAGATGACTATGAGAAAGCTGTGTTTCCATTTATGGTTTTAGGGTTATGTAAAGAATTAAAGGGGATACCTAAAATGTTTTATTGACAAGTGTTTTATTGACAGGGCCTGGCTTTCTTAATCCATTGTTGTCCTGCTTAGACTCTGTCCATGCATTGCGAGCCGGCTAGAAATGTCCCACTTATCTGCATTGGCTAGTTCTGGCTATTTTCTGAATATGTTGTTGTTTTATAATACTAATCTACATATGCAAACTTTAATAGTGAATGATAATTTCTACCTAAGATTATTAAAACTCTATTTATTTCAAACAAGATTTTTTAAGGTATACCAGTATAATTAGATATAATACATAAGATTTGATTTCAGTATTGTTAAATTCATACGGCCCTTTAAAGAACAATGATTGTTAAGTTGACATTGATATACAGGATTAAGGTTCTAAAGAAGCAATTTTTATCATTATGTATATAAATTACTTTTGTAATTTTAGAAATAACCAACGTGGTGGGAGAGTATTTAAAAAATTATCTCTTGCGTTAGATTTTTTTTATGACCCTTTGGAGTAAAAATGTTCACTTTCCCCCTCTGTTTTTTGATGTAGGATATAGCAGATCCATTTTTTGCTTATTGTAAGCAACATGCAGACAGGTTGGACAGAAAGTGGAAGAGGAAAAACTACTTGGCTCTACAGTCCTATTGTAAAATGTCTTTACAAGAAAGAGAGAAGCAGCTGTCACCAGAAGCACAGGTACGCAGTTTATGTCGAAACTCATGTTTATTCTTGTGAGGATATGTATTTCAGATCTCGTGTGTGTTTGCCAATGGCATGTGAAATATATTTATGACATTTGGTTAGTTACTTAGGAAATAGATTGCCATTAAGTTAAATGGTGAGAATAGTTTGTGGCTAAATGCATTGCTCCCCATCAAGTCAACAGAGCAGCCATTTATAAAGCATTTTTCCTAATACACTGAATAAGTGGCTTAGAAGAAGTTATTCTATCAGTGCAATATGTTGATCACAACTTTTTCAGGCTGTTCTGAAGTTTATTGCAAAGGATTTGATCAGTTTGCCCATCATTTAAAATGTATTTCTATTTAAATTAAGTAAATATATGGACACTAGTCCAATTATTAAGATGAGAAACTTCAGCTTAATCACGTTAGTTTGTGACAACTCTGTTCATAGAGTAGGACAGTTGTTACTAAGGGTAGACCTAATTTACTGTAACCCAAGAATTACACAGTATACCTTAAGGACCAGTATATCTTACAGTGGATAGATATAACTTGCCTCGACGGAGGGAATTCTGGTTATCTTTACTTTGTCTAAGTATGGAAATAAAAATCACTAGGAGTATGTTCTACTTTAATATCTTTTTGATTTGTGTACTTTTTTTTTTATAGGCAAGGATCAATGCTCGGCTGCAGCAGTATCGCGCCAAAGCAGAACTAGCTCGATCTACCAGACCCCAGGCCTGGGTTCCCAGGGAGAAACTGCCCAGACCACTCACTAGCAGTGCTTCAGCCATCCGTAAACTGATGCGGAAGGCAGAGCTGATGGGGATCAGTACAGATATCTTCCCAGTGGACAATTCAGATACTAGTTCTAGCGTGGATGGAAGGAGAAAGCATAAGCAACCTGCTCTCACTGCTGATTTTGTGAATTATTATTTTGGTCAGTATAGACACTGATACTTGCACATTTTCAATGAGAATAATTTGCTAATGAAAATATTTGACATGCTGTCAGTTTTTAATTTAATATCCATGCTACATATATGAAGCAAAGGCATATTTATTTTCCTAATAAGTTGTGGGTTATTGTAAAATGCTAGTTCATGTATTTTTGAATAGAATTAAAACTGTTTTAAATAATGTAGGTTTATCCATGTGATCAGCTCTGTGGTCATTTTTTTGTGTATTTTGTATATTAGCTTTTATTTTCTACTAAAGTAAAATTGGATATTTAATTTAAATAGAGAGAAATATGCGCATGATTCAAATTCAGGAAAATATGGCTGAACAGAAGAATATAAAGGATAAATTAGAGAATGAACAAGAAAAGCTTCATGTGGAATATAATAAGGTAAGTTAGCTATAAAACAAACAATATATCTTACTGATGATTTCTTTTGTGATTTTACAGCATTTCTATTTATGATTCATTTTGAAATTCTTCTGGAGTTTTTAGGCCCTTCCCTACAGCTTCTACCTGCATTGTCTTCATTATCATCCCTAACACCTTGCTGAGTACTTGCTACATGCCAGGCACAGTTCCCAGAACTGCAGATGTACTCATTAAATTCTCACTTCAGCTTTTTAATGTGGGTTGTGCTTATTGCTCCCATTTTCAGGGGAGGAAACTGAGTCCTAAACCAGTGAAGTACTTTGCTTAGAGGCTCATGTCAGTTGTTAAGCCACAGAGTTGGTGTTTGAGGCCAGGCAGTTGGACTCGATTCCTGATTCCTAACCCCTGTGGACTATGGAACTTCTCTAAGATTGTGGAAAACTTAGAAACTTATTAAAGTACCATTTTCCCCATATGTGAGTGAAATATAGTTCTTAGCTTTTTCTGATTGACTTATTTCACTAAACATGACAGTGTGAAATTCTCAAGGTCTATCCATGTCATCGTAAATGGCAATATTTCGTCTTATGGCTGAGTAGTATTTCATTGTGTATATGTGAATTGTGGGCACAAAGTGCAATATATAGACCTAATATCATAGAAATGTACATTTGAACCTGTATGATCTTATTGACCAATGTCATGCCAATAAATTTAATAAAAACAAATAAAATAAAATTAGTATTTTGAATTGTTTTGTAATGTTACTTTTGTTTTTAAAAAAATACCTCCTAATTAAAATTTTATTCTACCTCTTCATTCTAATGATGAAGGAGCTGAAAAAGAAAGATCGTATAAAAGCAAGATGTGGCTAAAGTGTTAGGAATAAGTAACATGAGCATTTAAAACTGGTATTGACTTATGGTTAGATAACTAACATTTTAAGTGATGAAAACTTAATAGGAAGAAATATCCCATAATTAGCCACATAGTAGTGAAAAGAGTACTGGGATTAAATTCAGAAGACCTGAGGGTTCTTGCTAGTCCTATGACCTTGGCCGAGTCATATAAACCCTATGTTCCTTAGTTTTCTCATTGGGATATGGTAGAGATGCATTTTGACAGTCACAAGGATTAATTAGCAAAAATATGTGTAAAATAGTATATGTGTAGTATAGTAAACTATAGCAATATACAGATGTAGGTGTTGTCATTAGTAAAAATGCTAACCTAAAATGCTTACATTTTGTTGAGGCTTCTAACTAATTTGGACAGCCCCATCTCTCAGTGGAATTGTGACTTAAATGTACTAAAACTATAGAGGATATAAATATAGATATTCTTGGATATATATTGATAACTTGTTTAATTTTTCACACATTTTACTACGTATTTTAATGGTTTACTAATTTAAAATTATTTGCATTGTAGCTGTGTGAATCTTTAGAAGAACTACAAAACCTGAATGGGAAACTTCGAAGTGAAGGGCAAGGAATCTGGGCCTTACTAGGCAGAATCACAGGGCAGGTTAGTTTCTTTCCAATTGCTATCTCCTTCTATTCTCATTCTCTATTATTTTCAAAAATCAGGTCTCTGATATGACTGTCACTTTGCTAACTGAATAATTCTGTTGATTAGGGCCAAATAATCCCCTGGGATAATGATTGCAGCCTAAAACACATCTAGAGCATTCGAGGCTGCCTACTGAGAACCTGTAGCTTAATTTGGTTGTTTTAACAGCTATCTTGTTTGCAAAATTTTTTCATTTGCTCTAACTAATTGTCCTGTCATTGTGCTGAAGTTAGGATTTGAAGTGTGAGTTAACTCCTACCACATCTCCCTTCCACCCAATTTAGCAGTTTCAGATTCTTCGTCAGATGTTTTTCCATCTTGTTCTTATATAACTAAATATATAAGTTAGGTTTATATAACTAAAAACCCATCTAAGGGTTTTTTTAAATGCAAAATTTAAAAGGCAAACTTGAAAGATTTGTTTTCATGTTGATTTGCTTTTGAGCTGTGTAAGAAATGGCTTTTGTAATTTTAATGAGAAAGTGTAGTTTTTCCCTTTTCGTAGGTATTATTGTAGTTGTGGAAAAAACTACTTCATCCTTGAACATTTTTAGCCTGTTAAAGTTCTTAGCGTTGAAAGGAAAATCATTGCCAAATGGATTTATTTGAATTTTTTAGTACAAGTGTATGCAATTCGTAAATTAAGAGTTCATTCAAGTAATTTCAGTTATATTTTTTAAGGATGATGGAGACTCATTGTGGCCCTTTCACTATGAAAGTAGTTTCATTTATGAAGGATGATTTTCAAAGAACAGATATTTTTCTTTGTACTTGATTTACAGGTTTACGAAGAGTCAAATTCATCATACAATTCATGTAGACATAGTTTAGCAAGTAATACTGACATGTATTGTGCAATTACAGCTTTGAAGATGCGTTTGTGAACAGGGTGCATGTGGCTTATAATGAATAACATACTTTCAAAGATGAGAATGAATACTTGCTTATGCAGAATTGGCCTTTGTTCCTATTGATAGGTGGTTGATGGATTTTTGGAAGATGAAGGTGTTTTATATTTAGAGAAGTTAATGTTGAGTGCAAGCTTTTTATTGGTTTATTTGCCAAGCTAGCATTATCTTTTGGCTTGATTTGCAAGTGTGTCTCATACGAATCTGCTGTAAAAGGGCATTTTCATTTATTAAATGACTTAACAGACGTTCACAGATATCCTTGTGCAAATATAAAATACTCAGCAGAGGTAGAATTCATTTGTACTGCTTGCGTGACACTTTTTTCCAGTTGGTTGAACAGATGCCGGCCCACTGGGCCACTGAGAAATGACTTTGATAGATGGCCACTGTCTGAGGAGCCAGGATACTACAGATTAGTAGAAACCGAGAGAATCTCATTCACTTTGTGGAGAGTTTGGTCCAATAAGATAATTTTTCTAATTAACCTATGGAGCACCAGTGTAGCTGGGATGCTGAGAAAAATAAACGGCTTCAATATTCTTTTTGTCAAGTATACTGTGTTGTTTTTTTTTGATGTTCTTAAATGCTTGTCTTTGTCTTTTACCTTTTAAAGCTGAAGCAGAGGTTTAATTTTCATAATGTTATAGTGTTCCACTGAAAATGGATGGAAGTATGTAATTATAGGTTTCTAATGGAAATAACTGTGAAACAAAAACTCATTTTAATCCTTTTTGCTGGTGTAATTGCTGGTAAAAATTCCCCCCTTCATAACCTTAGCACTTTCGATTTACTTGAATGGCATAGAGAGGAAAGTGTGGCTTTACATTTCTTGTTTAAAACAAAGTAAACTGCATTTGTTCAAATCAATAGAAGTTGAACATACCGGCAATTTTGCGAGCACCCAAGGAGCGAAAACCAAGTAAAAAGGAAGGAGGCACACAAAAGACATCTGCTCTTCCTGCAGTACTTTATAGGCAAGTAATAAAATTATGAATGATTAATATTGTGTATTTTTAAATTAACCTTTAGTTACAAGATGTTTCAAGTATTTGAGAATAAATTGTCCATATCAGAATTTAAGTTACATGCATTTAATATTCATTTTATTAGTACCTTCATTAAAGATGCTTTTCAAGTTTTATGGTAGAAGAGATTTTTATACCTCTTTTAGTAAGAGAAATGAAATGACTTTTTGTATCCTTTTAAGAAACTGAGGAAATATGTGCAAGCTTCATGGAAATGAAAGGTTCAATTTTGAGGATTGGAAAGTGACTTTAAATATTGTGGATGATTATTTTTATAAATAATTAAATAATATATTACATAAATGAGCATTTTTATTTTACTTGATGAATGAGTTTTAGAATTTTGCCTGTGTTTTTAGATAGTGATGGGTGTTATATATATACTCTGAATTATTGCCTTTGTGTAGTGGTGGAGAATGAAGATAAGTTTTAGATTTAAATGTTTATATTTTTTTCTCTATACTAAGTTGTAATAATTTTGTTTTCAGAGTATTTTTGTTCTTTAACTTTTGGTTCAATATTTTACAGTGCTCACCATTATAGTAATTTTACAGAGTTAAGACTTCTTTCCATACCTTAACAGGTTATGATCTTTTAAAATTAATTAATTAAAATTTTCCTTTTTATTGAATATATTGGAATGACACTGGTTAACAAAATGATACAGGTTTCAGGTGCATAATTCTATATATACACATCATCTGTGCACTGTATTGTGTGTTCACCACCCCAAATGGTCTTTTTCTTCAATGTAACTGATTATACTAATTAAATGAGAAAAGTTTAGAAGATGCTGGTAGATTTATGTTTGTTTGTATATACATACACATGCAAATGTGTATCTTCATGTAAACATGTATGTATGCTTATGTAACACATAAATGTCCATACAACCTCTTCCTTTTTCAGAAATAGCAGCAATAGCAACAACATCAATCTTTATAATTACTTTCCATTCCTGGTTGAAGTCTCCCTCCATAGGTAATAGCAAATAACTTTCTTAAAATGTGGGAACAGCCCACTAGTGTACTGTGTGAAGACTAGCACATTCTGAATCCAGCTTTTTCCAAACAAAATTGGTTCATTTGGAACCACTAGGCATATCACTGTACTGTACTTCTGAATTTTATTATTAGAGTTCATTTTCACTTTGGATATATTTTAGGGGATTTTTTTTTTTTTTTTT